>VDFB02265816.1:0-29230 GCA_007258455.2 Sequoia sempervirens
ATGAACACTTAATTATTCCTAATCATCAACATGTAAAGCTATGATTATCTCAACTTGATTCATTGGAAAACCCAATTCTAATGCATATGGATCAAATTTTTGATACAACATACATGGTGACTACTTTAATTCATACAAATACCCTTTTAGTTTACAAACCCAATGTTCTACACCCCTTATTTAAAATTATTTAGGATTAACAATATGGATTTTCTCATCTAAATCTCCATACAATAATGTTCTATCAAAATTATTTTTTTCAACTTAAAAATAAAAAGGTATAGCTATAAACAACAACATACTAATCAAATTCAACATAGATACAAGATAAAATATGTCACTAAATTATATTCATTATACCTAGAACAACCCATTGCAACAACTATCCTTATACCTTTATAATGTTTTTCTACTCTAAATTTCTTCTTGTACACCCACTTGCAACCAATGGATTCCTTACATTCAACTCAATCAACCAAGTCCCGCGTCTTGTTTTTTGTAGTGCCTCCATCTCCTCTATCATTGATTTTATTTAAGATTCCTTCTCCTATAGAATTTGATTCATCATTAGATAAGTTAGAGGAAAATTAAATTGTATTTCTAATCGAGTATTCCTTTTTGGTAACTTCTATTGTCTTAAAGAACTTCTCACAATTTCCATCAATTTAATTATTGCATTCATAATCCTCCATCCCTTCATCCACACATTTTTATTGTATACAATTCCCCACCCACATATCCCATCTATTCCATAATCCTCACCTAATCATTGATTTCATGTGCACTTGCCTCCCCTTGTCCCTATTTCTCCTTCTATCTTTCATCTTCCAGTTTTCCTCTCTTGCATGTGATGTACCATGGCTAGGTGGGTTTGTTGCTTCTAATTTTCCTCCTTTAGGGTCTGGGTCATTGCACATGGATTTCCCTCTTTCGTGCCCTACTTCTCAGTCCTTTGCTAAGGTGGTTGGTTCTAGTGGAAAAATCCCTTCTTCTTCGCTGCCCTCTTTTAAGGGTTATGATGCTCTTCTTCTGCCCCTACTATTATTTGTGGGCAGGAGGTGTTGGATAAAGAAGAGTATTTTTCCCATTATGCTCTTATTTGTAGATAGGATGGTTTATGACCTTCCCTTCCAAATTTGCATAAGTGGGTTTTGGAGTCTTGGAGGCCTATTGTTGAGGATAGGATTGAACTATATCCTTCAGCTAGGGGTTTTTTTGTGGTTGCTTTTCAATCTGAGGAGGATAGGGCTCGGGTGTTGGAAGGGGGTGTTTGGTTGTGGGGAAAGCACTTGCTTTCTCTCTGGCCTTGGTTCCCTTCTTTCAACCCTCTTTCTGAATCTATTAGTGTTGTTCCTACTTGGGTCAAACTTCCTAATTTGCATCTTTAGTTTTGGACTCCTTCTTGCTTTGAGTCTATTGGTAGGTTTGTTATAGCTGATTTGTCTTCTCTTATTTATGATCATCCTACTTTCTCCTGCATTCTTGTGGACGTTGATACCTCAAAAGATTTACCTGGGGAGGTCATTTTGATGGTGGGGGATAGACCATGGTCTCAGATTCTTGATTATGAAGGTCTTCCTTTCTGTTGTAGGAGATGCTTTTCTACAGGTCATTTGGTTGCTAACTGTTAGAAATCTCGACGGAGTTATGCTACTTGGTGGAAAGATGCTCTTCGTGAGCATCTTACTATGGGTGAATCTTTGGATGATGATTCTAGGGATGATATCTTGGCCCTCAAAGTCGTGGCTTCTTCTGTTGATGGTTCTCAGTTCCCTTCCACTGTTACTGTTGGGTCTTCTGCAGTTGTTGTTGGGGCTACTAGTTTTGGTGTTGTTGGTTCATTTGCAGCTGTTGGTTCATCTGCAGTTGCTGCCAATGTTGTTGGTTTGTCTACAATTGTTGCTGCGACTAGTCAGGTTGCTACTGTTGGTGCTGATGATTCTGCTGATGGTGTTGTGACTGCTAGTTTATTTGTAGCTCCTATTGCTACTGTTGGTTGTGGGAGTGACATTCCTGGTGCTCTTCCTGTTTTTCCTTTGGTGGCTTGTCCCCCGTCCTCCCCTTGCTCTATTCCTTCGGAGGATGATCTTTCTTGGATGGTTGTGCAAAGAAGGAAGAGAGGTCTTCCTAAGCATAATCAGTCCTCTTAATCCCTTGTTAATTTTGCTTGTGGTGGTCGGAAGGCTGCACGTGTGGTTTAGCTCTGCTTGTCCTTCTATGGCTTGTTGTTGTTTGGCTACTGGTATTCGTTGTTTATCTTTTGAGCAGTTGTTTGTATCTTTTGCAGTTTTTGGGTTTTTGGATGTTGCTAATTGTCTAGTGTTGTATCTTTTGAGCAACATTTTGTGCCTAAAGTTTTAAAGGGTTTTGGGTCCCTTCAAAACCTGTTTTTCCCTATAATCAAAACTAGCCAACTTTTGTTTCAAAAAAATATAAAATTGTAGGAAATTAGAAGACTATGGTTGATTGTTAGTTAAATTAGTCCCACATACCATGGTGCTAACTTTTGTTAAAAATAAATAAAATCATATTAAATTAGAAAACTACTTGTTGATTGTCAACAAAATTGGTATTGAAAATGAGTAATTTCTAAACTTGTAAAGGTTTGTGGTTCCCTATAAATTTTCCCCGTGTAGGCGGTTGATATCGCTCTAGAAAATGGTATGATGGAGGCCATTGAGGATGAGATTCAATGCATAGTCAACATGCAGGTTGTGACTTACAGGCTGCGGACCTACCAAAAACTTGTGTAGTGCCTCTTCGCTTTTAGCCCTTCGTGACGTGTAAGTTGTTTTTTTGTGATTTGTGAAGTCATGTTGATCTAGTCATTTAACGTTGTTTTAATTTAATGATATAGTTGTTCTTGGGGTGTTGAGTTTTAAATGTCGTTCAAGTATTATGTGATTTAATTAAATCATCAATTAAGTGAACGTTGTTGATTAGTTAATTATTAAATTAGATTATTAAAAGAATGTGGTTAATTAATTAGTTATGTTATAATGATTCAATTATTATTATTATTTATTAAACATTAAAATTACCGTTATGAGTGGTTATTAAATTTAAAAGGGTGAATAAATGTTCACAGTAATAAAATAATAATTAAAAGTGTTACCCTTAGTTTTTAATAAATTTATTGTAGTAAGAGTTTGCGTCAGAAGTTACCAATAGGTGGTAAAACAGGATAAAGGTAAATGACGAGTGTATGCACATGCAATTAGGAAATTTTCCATATGTAATGTTTGTGTTCTCGAAACTAAAGAGAATTTGGGTTTCTCTCGATCCAGAATATAGGGAAAGAACCCAAGTCATGTATACAACAATATTCATATGGATACATATTCAATAGATCTGTTTTAAGAAATGGTTGATCAACTAAACCTTCAATTCTGAATTTAAGTGCTTGTATTATTCAAATTGATCCTATTTTTGGTCTGTAGAATTAGTGTTTATTGTTCCTATCTTTTTTTTTGGTGAGCTGCAGCGTGTAAATAAGGTCTTCTTCAATGGTTTTAGAGTATGTTTATTAAAAGGAAAATTACCACCAAGATTCTAGTAATAAGCACATTTAGGTATTAACATTACAACATCTTTTCCAATCTTAAGAATGGTTGGGTAGGAGAGAGGATTTGAATTTCTTGGGCGGCAATGGGTGGCTGGTTCGAAAGATGTTGGTTTTGGACTGGGGGATGGCCCTTCTGGGGATGCGGCAGGCGAGAATGTAGATGAGGAAAAGGAGGGAGCAGTGTCTGAGGATTGAGGCCTAGAGAAAGGCGGGGATCCAGGTGGAAAGGTCGCATCCGAAGGTAAGTGTTCCCCTAACTCTTCTTCGAAGGATGGGGCTTGTGGGCCTGAGTACCTTGGAAACTAGGTTGAGGACAAAACTCTAAGGGATCATTCATGGGAGGATCCTAAGAAGAAGTGGGTTTCACTTTTTGGAACCAAGCCAGTTGGAAAATCCATTTTTCCCCTGGTTAGTAATATTTCATCCCCGAAGAGTGGGAAGTTTGCTATTTTGATTCTTGATCTTGTTATAGACCATAACGTATCTCTAATGGAGTTGTCATTGGTTGGTAAGTTTATGGGTCCATGACCAAATTTTGAGGTGGTTAGGTACTTTGTGAAGAAAAGATGGAGAGTTAAAGGACAAGTAGAGGTTGTGGATCTACCTAAAGGATTCTTCTCTTTTTCTTTTACTTGCGAAGAAGATAAACTTGCAGTTCTGTGTAGTAGCCCTTGGGTTATTGGCAAGTCATCTTTGGCTATTAGGAAGTGGTCTCCAAAAATGAATTTCTCGGATGTTGCTTTTGAGGTAGTACCTATCTGGGTGTGCTTACCTGGGTTACCACTAGAGTTTTGGAATGAGGATGTGTTTAGAGGGATTTCCAGCTCCTTTGGGGAACTTCTATCCATTGATATTATGACTACATCTAGAAAGAGGCTAGTTTTTTCTAGAATATGTGTGGGGGTTACCCAGTCCTCACATCTCCCCTCGTCGATTGAGATAGTTTCAAAACTTGGAAAATGGACTCAAAATGTAGAGTTTGAGACTCTACCCTTTTTGTGTTTTACTTGTAAAAAATTTGGGCATTGGGCAAAGAAATGTCTGAATAATAAGTCTAAACCCAGTGAGAAGGTGGCTCCTAAGGAGACTAAGATGTGGAAGGTTAAATCGGTGGAGAAGCCTTAGGAGGAGGAGAAAAGTGTTGATTTATTTAAGGAAGGCCAGAAAGATAGTAGAGAGCGTAACCTCATCCCAAAAAAAAAGGAAAGACGAGGACTCTTGCAAAGGATATGATAATATTGCAAATCTTGAAAGCGAGTTTAAAGGTCCTGATAGAGTAGAGGTTGATTTGAGAACCAAGGTTTCCCAGGAGGAGGATGAAGAGAAGAAGGAAGGATTGATGAAAAGCATAATGAGATCTTGAACGTTATCCCAGATTCAGTAACTAATAGTCTAGAGGAAAATTCTCACTCACACCAGAACATGGAAAGGGGGGCAAAGGTCTATGAGAGGTCTAGGGAGTCTAACTCTCCTAGTTATGTTGAGCCACAAAGCTCTTCGGAGATGGTGAAATCTACATTTGGAAATTCAGCTAGATCTCCCAAGGGTGGGAATGAGGTCAAAAACCCCCTGTTACATAGATCCACTGCAACAAATGAATTTATGGATGGGAAAGAGTTTATGGGTCTAGAGGATCTAGATCTAGAAGAAGAAAATCTATACACCAAATTTGAGAAGAAGAGTAAAAATGGGAAAATATAGTGGGGGTTTCTACAAGAAATAGGGCTAAAGAGAATGTTGGAATGTTGAAAGGTTCAGGCAGAAAATAAAGTAAATGGCATAAAGAGTAGGAGTGTATTCAAAACATTTCGGATGGAACTCAAAAAACCATCCTGGATTTATGTAGAACTCCATCTAAAAAATGAAAGTTATGTCATGGAATATTTGGGGACTAAACAGTTCCCATAAACAAGAAATTTTGCACAATTTTGCTAGAGACCATAAGCCAGACATTCTTATTATTCAGGAGTCTAAAATTTCTAAAGATCATGTGGAGAAGATTAAGATTTTTAAGAATGGTGGTGTGTAGGGCTGTTGTTTGGATGGTGCCTCGGGGGGCTTGGTGACTTTTTGGAATTAGGATTGTATTCAAGGAACTTTGATTTTGGGAGATGCTAATCATGTGGCCACTAGATTTAAGCATATCAAAGATGACTTTAGTTGGATTTTTTCTAATATCTATGCACCCAATAGTAAAACTTCTAGAAGGAATTTTTGGAAAAAACTTTAGTTTTTTAGGTCATGCTTTCCGGATGAGAACTGGATCATCATTGGGGACTTTAATACACCCTTGCTTGGGTCTAAAAAATTTGGTGGATCTCATATTTAGTTGGATAGTAAGTTGGATTTGATGAATTTTATCAATTCTCAATGTTTGCATGATGTGGACCTCAAGGGGGCCACCTACACCTGGTCTAATAGGAGAGCTGGGAACAATCTCATTCAAGTAAGGCTTGACAGGGCTTTAATTTTGGATAATTGGCTGAAGGACTACTGTTGTTAGTTAAATGCTCTCTCCAGAATTGGCTCAGATCATTTCCCAATAAGTTTTATGGTTGAGTATGTGTTAGGTAAGAGGAATTTTCCTTTCCAATTTGAGAAAATGTGGCAGTCTCATCCCAAAATATTTAATTGCAATCAAGAGTGGTGGAACATAAATGTTAGTGGTACTACCATGTTTAGAGTGGCTAAGAAACTTGGCGAAGTTAAATCTAAGATCAAGACTTGGAACAAGGAAGTCTTTGGGGATATTTTTGAGTCTAAAGTTGCCATCCAACAACATTTAAGGGATATTCAAGATTGTATCTAGAGAGATGGTTATGTGGGAGACCTCCTTCTAAAGGAAAATGAAATACTCTCTAAATATCATAATATTATCTTGAAAGAAGAGGATTATTGGAAACAAAGATCTAGATGTGCTTGGCTTGCTGCTGGGGACAAGAACACCAGTTTTTTCCACTTGACTACCATGAAACATAGGGCCTCTAATCGAATTTATTATATAATGAAAGATGGCGTCAAAAATGAGATAGAGGAAGAGATTAGAAGTGAAGCTATTCAGTTCTTTGCTAACCTTCTTTCTTCAGGAGAAGAGTTGAATGTGGATGCTCAAAATACTCTTATTGAGGCCATTCCTAATGTCTTGGATGATCATCAAAATAAGCTCTTGATGGATATCCCTTCACAGGATGAGGTTAGGAAGGCGGTTTTTTCTTTTGAAGGCAATAAGGCCCCTGGCCTAGACGGTTTCCCCATGTTCTTTTTCCAAGTGTTCTGGGAAATTGTTGCTGATGATATTACTAATGTTGTTAAAGAGTTTTTTGGGGCTAGGAAACTGCTGAAAGATCTTAATGCTACCTTCATTGTTCTTATACCTAAATTTCCTAGTGCTAACTCTTTTGATTCTTTATGTCCTATCAGTTTATGCAACTCCTTTTACAAGATTATTTCTAAAGTGATCACTTCTAGGTTGTTAGGGGTTCTTCCTATGTTGATCTCTCCTCATCAAAGTGGCTTTGTTCCTATAGGCAGATGAATTCTGGACTCAATTATCACGGTTCATGAGGATATCCACTCCCTTGAAGTTTTGAAAAACTAAGGCTTCTTGCTCAAATTAGACATGGCTAAGGCCTATGATAGGGTGGACTGGAAATTCCTGATTAAAGTCTTACAAGCCTTTGGGGTTTCTGAAAGATTTCTACATTTGATATGGGAATTTATTTCTACCACTAGCACCTCGGTGATCATAAATTGCTCCCCTTCCAGTTTCTTTAAGGTGTCAAGAGGAGTCAGACAAGGGGATCTTGTCTCTCCTATTATTTTCACCCTCATGGCTGAAAGTCTTGGGAGGCTCATGCATAAAAAGAGTGATAGAAGGTAGCTTGAAAGGTTTAAAACCCTCTTTAGCAAATCTGATCTATTCACACTAGAAATTTGTGGACACTACGATGCTTATGGGAAGTGCTACTGTTGGTGAAGCCCAAGGTTTAAAGAGTTTTCTTGTTCTTTATGAGGAGGGATTGGGGAAAAATATTAATAGGGCCAAAAGTTCCTTCTATTTTTCAATACCCCTGAGCACAGACAGAGGAAGATTGCAAACATCCTAGGATGTGGTGTTAATTCCCTTCCTTCAACTTACTTGGGCCTTCCTTTAGGGTCCAAACCTCTAGACTCCTTTTGGATTTCTCTGGTTGATAGGTTTAACAGGAAATTAGCTGGTTGGAAAGGGGCCCTTTTGAGTCAAGCTAGAAAAGTTTTGTTACTTAAGGCTTCTCTTCAGAATCTGCCAATTTATGCCCTTAGTCTATTCAAGATCCCAGCTAAGTTTGCTGATATTATTGAAAAAATCTAGAAACGGTTCCTCTGGTCATGGGTTGAGGAGAAGAAGAGGATTCCATTGGTGGCTTGGGAGAGAGTGTGTAGACCTAGGAAGTCTAGAGGCCTTGGTTTGAGAAATATCAGTGTTTAATAAAGCACTCCTGGCTAAGCAATTTTGGAGAACTTTTGTGGACATTCGTGAATGGAATTCTATTTGGCGTAGTAAATACTTGAGGGAGGTTGACTCCTTTCAATATTTTCTCAATCTCAAAACCTTCCCTCTGGTTCTTTTCTATGGAATAATACCATTAAAGCTAGAGACTTGGCTAGAAAAGAAGCTTTCTGGAAGGTGGGTGATGGACAAAAAATTTGGTTATGGGAAGACTAGTGGATTGGGAAGGAGTGTCTTTGCAATAATCCGATCTATAGTATTTATATGGAGGACTGCAAGTCTAGGTTTGGCTAGTTGGTTGGGGATTATTGGAGGAATGATTAGTGGGTTGAGATCTCTTCTATTAGTCAGGATCTTCAACCTATGTAGGCTCTTCTTAATTCGATTAGGATCAGCTCTCAAGGGAGGGAGGACACTTTGATCTAGAAGCTATCATCCTTTGGCACCTACTCTGTCTCTTTTGTTGTGGCTTCTTGTTACTTTGGAATTGACATCCCTATTTGGGATAAGTTGTGGGTGAACAACCTTACTCCGAAAGTTAATTTGTTTGTCTGGATCCTTCTTCAGAATAAGTAGCTGACCAATGATAATCTTTATAAGAGGGGGTTCTCTTTTCCTAATAGGTGTTATATGTGATGTGCTAAGGCTGAGAACTCCTCACATCTATTTCTTCTTTTTCCATTTTCTCATGCCATATGGTGTAGAATTCTGCGAATGTGAGATCTTAGCTGGGATTTTCCTAGAACTATTATGGATTTTTATAACCAATGGAAGGCCCCCTCAAAGAATTGGGCCCTGAATATGCTCTAGAACTATATCTTTCCTCACCTTGCCTGGGGTATCTAGAAAGAACGCAATAACAAAATCTTCAGGGATGTTGCTCTCTTAGAGGAAGTGGTCTTTGGTAAGATTACTAGAGTTGTGATTGAAAATTTTAATCTACTTAACAACAAGTTTAAAGGTAAAGGTAAGGTCAGTATGTAGGAGTATGATTGTAGAATTGTGGGAGCCTGAAAGATTAATGTGGATATGTTCAATATGTCCAAAAGCATCAAGGATCCTAGAGATGGAATATTCTAGAGCTTCCTCCCTCTGGTTGGGTCAAAATCAACTTTGATGGTGCGGCCAAGGGAAATCCTAGGCCTGTCAGGAGTGGAGGGGTGATAAGGGATGAAAATGGTTTTTTTATTGCAGTTGTTGTGGTTCCTTTAGGCACTCAAACCAACCATGTGGCTGAAGCCTCTGGTGTTTTCCAGACCTTGAAGCTAGTTAGCCAATTGAAGTATAAATATGTGTGGATTGAAGGGGATTTGAATAACATTATCTAATGTCTAAAGGGCCATCTAAAACCTTCATGGTCTATACAAAAAATAATAGATCTCTCTAAGGAAATTATTAATACCTTTAAGAAAAGTTATATTACACATGCCTATCAGGAAATAAACACGGTGGAAGATTTCTTCACCAACAAAGGTATCAAAGCTCCAAAAAAGGTGATGTGGTAGGGGTAGGATGAGTTGGAGGCTAATGTTAAAGCCCTGTTGATGTATGACCATGCTCACGGGAAGGTGCAATTTCCCATTCCTTTGAATGATGGTTGAGTGTCCTCCCCTGCAGTCTTAGGACTGCATTTTAATGATTAATCTGAGTTGGCCGAGGAGTAATTACTTCATCCCACGGTTGCATGTGATTATCCTCACACACTTTTTGGGCATTTTAGGAGTTTATTTCTACAGGGTTTTGGACTATTCTATTCTTGTTGGCGATACGATGGGTGGCGAAAGTTGTAGAGTGGAGCCGATAAGCAGTGTATAGCTGAAGAGCAATCCAAAGCTATGGAAGAAGCTGGAGAATGGTGGCATTTCTTTTTTTATTGAAATGCTCCATGGTTGGGACCCAGAGGTTACTAGGATTTTTGAGAAAGATTGGAAAAATGGTGAGATAAACCTATTTGGTAGTGTAGACATCAAAAAATTGTCATCTTACGATACCTTGTCACAACATGGCATCATTTAGACATCTTGTATCATGTTTTTCCCTAGGGACCCATGTCATCATCTAATTAGTTAAATAAATCTTATTTATTTGACTAATTTCATTTATTTCCTTCCTATGCATAATTCATCAATTCCTCTAATGTTAATTAAATAATTTATATTATTTAATTAAATAATCATTTCCATCCATTCCTCTAACGTTAATTAAATAATTTATATTATTTAATTAATTAAATCATTTCTATCAATTCTTCTAATGTTAATTAAATAATTTATATTGATGAAATCATAAATCCAACATTAATTAAATAAATCAAATATTTATTTAATTAATAAAATCTTAAAAATATCTTCTCGCTTTCTTAGAACTCATGTGCATCTAATTAATTTATTTAATTAGATAATTCATCAATTATCCTTCTCATCTTTTTCAGGATTTATTTCCTTTAAAAGATAATCAAAATCTTTCTATTTTTTTTCACATCTTATCTTATCTTGTTTTAATTCCTTTAAAACAATAAATCAAAATCTTTCTATCTTTCGAAAATCTTATCTCATCTCATTGTTTTTCCTCTTTTGACAAAAATCAAATCATTATCAATCTTATCAAATCTTATCTCTGTCCACATCGAAAATCTATAAATCAAACCTTTCACAAGCCATTTGGATCAGATCTTCTTCAGACACCCTCATTCTGCCAAAATCATTCCTCAATCTTTCAATCCATCTCTACCATTCTTCATCATTGCGTCGTTATGCTGCTGAAGTGAACAACCAACATTCATCCATCATCAACCTTCCAAATCTCGCATTCTTGGTATAATATGCATTTATTTTTAAATCTCGTTCTTTAGTAGTCATTTTGTGGAGCTTAGCATACAAATCGAGGAGCTTTAGCAAAAATATTGGAGATAGAGGACAATGGGACGTCTTCAGTGGAGCTGTTGCATTGAGAGTTTGCTTTACTTTGTTTAATCAGTTTTCCTTTGATTTAAAGTTTCATTGGTGTGCTTGAATAGTATTTATTTCATTTTAATACGCACATATTTTTTCAATCACACAGGTAGACATGTAGTTATCAATGAACAACTGATTATTGAGGTTACTGGCCTCTCGATGGAGGGTATTAAATTCTATAGGGATAGGAAATAATCTGATGAAGCGGTCAACAAGTTTCCCAAGTTGGACGCTAAGAGGGAGGAGTTACTAAGGACTTCCAAAAGCTACTACAACAAAGACAAAATTGTTTCGCATTGGAGGAGGGTTTTGAATGTGTTGATGGAGTGTGTTACTTTGGATGTCATTATACTAGAGTCTTTGGGTGTCATTTCGTCCTGCTAAATCATTTCAGGCACCAAGTTAGGATTTTTTTTCATTTTTATCTGGCATATTCTCTGAATACTAGTCTAAAAAACCATAGACAGAACCCCATTAGGTATTCTATTCTTCATGAAGGACTACTTTTCCTAATTTATGATCATTTCAAAGCCATGTCGGCTCTGCCTCACCAGTCACTGTCGCTTAAGTTTAGGGTTGATGACAAGGACAAGGGAAAACCTAGGGATTCCACTCTGAAAAAGGGAAAGATAAAAGTGTTGGAGGACCCCTCCTATGATGTGAATGAAGAGGAGTTACAGTCAGAGTTGTTGTCTAAGTATTCTAGCCATCCTGCAACTGATAGAGAAGAGAGACCTCACTTCCCTATGGACCTCAAGGAAGGGGATCATTATTTTAAGTAGGAATGGGAATTTCCCATTGATGTGCTTGCAATTGCTCGTAATGGGGCGGTGGATAAGTTTAGGCTTATGAGATGGGTGTTCTTCGAAATTAAGGAAATTAAGTTAAATCAAAGATCCATGAATAGTAAACCGGAGAAAGCTACTGATGACAATAATAGAGGTAGTGAAAGTGGTCGAGCTACTGATTTATGGGCGGAAGAGGAGAAGAAGTATATGGTCGAGTGCCTCAAGAAAATGGTGGAGGAATTATAGGATTTCAAATGTAATCATGATGGAAAGTAGGTGGATATAGAGGAGTAGTTGAGGAACATTAAAGGCTCTCTCCACAAAGTGTTGATTATGAACCATAAAATTTTAAAATCCACTACACATACCATGAATACCATGGTGGAAAATATGGAAAAATCCCATCAGGTAAAGACTGTTGTGTTTCTTGATTTGGACAATGAGGACGGGCAGCCGAATAGTGGGGGGCTGAGTAACAAGGCCAGAGAAAATTTGAAAAGGAAGGCATACCAAGCTTTAGTCAACATCCAAGAGATCAAGAAGTCTGCACTCAACATGAATAGTCTAGAGTAGGAAGTGGCAGAGATCCTTTGGAACCTAGCCTAGAGGCTGGTTGTTTTGTGGCTTTTTGTTGGTTTTTTTTGGTTTTTCTACCCTGGTTATCTTATGTGTTATTCTTTGTGGGTAGTTTCCTATTTTTTGTCTGTGCTTTGTTAATGTTTTATCTTACGCTATCTTATTGTTAAGGGTTTCAGGATCCCTCTAAAACCTGTTTGTTCCATAATAAAAAACTATTCATGTGCTAGATTAAATTTTTAAAATAAATTTACATGTCAATAGGAAATAAATAACCACATATACATTACACAATTACTAGTTTTCCACAATACACATATCCCATAATCATAACTAATTTGGATTTGAAACAACAAAGAGAGAATAGATCATATCATACTCAACTAAATGGAATAGTGACTTCCAAACACATAAGACCAAAGTGACATCTTTGATATAACCACCATTGTGAAATAAGCTACACCTAAATAATTAGGTAACCACTCAAAATGACATACATAATGTATACATACTCAATATATAATAGCCAAAGCACATGAAAAACATCTAATAGGTTTCAACATCATATAAACCCTAAATCATGAAACATATATTGATATCCATGAGCTAAAAAATTATGATAAATAAAGAAAATAAAGAATAAAAAGTGCATCTAAAAATAAAATAGTAAAGAAATACATCAATTCCTCACAAGGAACCTGGCACACTACCATACAAAAAATCATATTGTAACCAAAACACCAACAATTGACATTTTGAGTACTACCATCTCAAAACATGCAGATGGTCCAAACAAACTATACAACACTCAAGAAAACAAGAAAAATAACACTCTATATACCCCTTGATACATAATCAAAAAATAATGCTAGAACCAATATATCTGAAGACAACAAATAGGTGGGGCATTTAAACCATGATAAGAATACAAATAGATTTAAAATCCTAAGAATATTGTGACCAAGAGGACAGTGTGCCTAGCTCAATTGGCTAAAGCATCCTATTGTAGGCAAGAGTTCATGAGGTCTAGTCTTCCCATTGTCCCTATGGTATTAGAGGGCGTGTCACACCAGCGTCACCAGTCGCATGGAAAATTTTTACCAGGGCCACTGTAGTTTATAGGGGGACGAATACCTGACCAATTCCTACAGTCTAAAAAAAAAGAATATTGTGACTGAGATTCCGAGAATTTATTTAGAATTTTTTTCATGGAAAAAGTAAATGATTGGACCACTTTGATAAGTATGGTCACAAGGTAGGAAGTGACCAAAGAATTCTAGCCTTGGATGCACATGCTTATTTCAAAAGTGTTGTTAGAAAAATAGTTCATTGATTGGTCTATAATAATAAATTATGTTTTAGATGAAAAATTCTCAAAGGTATTAACCCAAAGTATATGAAAAGTATCCATAGTTAGATATAAATTTATTTTCAAATAATAAAAAAAGTAAATAATTTCATTTTGTTTTATATAATCAAGCTATTAGAATGGGATTTTGCTAAGATATTATTAGAAAAGATTCAAAATGAGATATATATGTATATATTTGGTAGTTGGAAACCAAATTTACCATATTTTCATATAATAGAGTGGGAGGATGTGATCATGGACCTTACATCCTTAAAATATGCAAGTGTTAAATTAGTATTGTTAGATATTTACAAATAATTGAATAGTAGACCATAAAATTTGCTCAGGTAGCTAAAAATTTATAGGCTAGATTAGAAAAATAAATTTGAAGTTTTATGAAGTTAGGTTTACATTTATGCACAATCAACAATCTTTTTTTATAAATATCTATTAACACAAGGAAAGAAAAAGAATTTTGTGATAATTGTGTAGATAATAATTTAGTGAGAAAGAGGGATTATTCTATAATGATCTCTCTTCATCTAAAGGTATATTCAATTTCCTCTATGCCAAAAATTATGAAATATGATAAAAATATCATTGATCCTACTTATATAAAATAGAATATTACTTATAAGCCTCTACAAGGAATAGAATAGAGGTAAAATCTCATATATATGATACATTAAAGAACTAGAGGAGTCCTATATATGATAGAGTAAAGAACTAGAGGGTCCTAAAAATAATATATAAGTAGATAAATGAAAAGAGAACTGGGTAGAGAATTCGTATTAAATAATTAAATATTCTTGAAAGTATTGATAAAAAGCCACAAAAAATCTTCTCTTATTCAATCTCTTCATGCTCAAAAATCTCTTGAACAATCTCCTCCTACTACTCAATATTCTCTTATCATTATTACTTATCCCTTATATTACTCAAGAAATCAATATAGGGAATTCTAAAGGGTCCATTATGTCCCAAATGGCCAAAGAAATATCATCCTTTTTCTAAAGGACTCCATATCCTATCTCCCACATGACCAAATTTCTAAATAAGTCCTCATCTTTTGAGATTATTGCATCCAATCCTCCTATGTCATTATTTACTTATAATAATATAACCCATTATTTGCCTCCATAAAGAACACCCACTCCATCAAGAAGATCACCTCAAAGTAAATTGTATGAATTATTCTTTAAACAATGAAGAACAATATTTTTTGTTGAATCTGACTATACCTAATCTGACCTAGAGACATTGGACTAGCTTTGTCCCTAGTAGAGTTGCCAATCTATTGGTTATTTTTAATTAACCAAACTTTATCTCATCAATTATCTATGAATTTACCACATTCAATTGTCAATAACTTTGAGGGATTGGCCAACGAATAGGTGATAGCTTGCTAGGATTTCCCTCTACACTTTGGGCTCTACAAAACCTAGGAGGGTGATCAGTACAATGCATCTTTAGATACTCTTGTGTCAATTATCATATACATTGTAAATTAATAGATAAATTCTCCTTTAACTACTTAACACATGATATACCTTAAATATCTGGCTAATCTTCATGGTAACATTATATTTAAGCATGAGAAAATGTTATAATTCATCTCGACATACATTCAAACAAAAAATGAATTTTAAAATTGATTTTAAATGTAGTTGCTATGAAATATCTAGGAAACTCTAACATAGCATGACTAGTGCCTTATCCTAGGGTGGATAATTCTAAATCGCATAATTAAAAACATGAAACAACATTATTTTTGTCATAACAAAGCTTATCAATGATGTCTTACACTATTAATACCAGAAACTTAACCAACAATACTTAATTATCCATGCATACATTCACATAAGCCTTCATTCATGTTAATATAGATTCAACTCATTCTTTGAACAAGCATAATAACCATGAATAAATATTCCAAGAAAGTCAAGAAGATGAATATAAGTAATATTTTTTGATTTATATTCAAATTCTATGCAAAGTATACAATGGAGAACACTAGCCTTGAATATTTTTCCATTTATATTCCAAAATCTGAAAATACTATTATCATATTCACCATTACAAGACTCAAAAGACTCTTAGAACCTAAAATAGACTCATATTTTATTATCTAGACCTGGTTATAAAACTTCTTTGAGATCAATCTACTAACAACCCCATACAATTGGACTTGAATTCCCTTTTATAAGAACAAGGGAGCAAAACAAGCTTCAAGCCAAATTGTACACATGTCATGTTTTCATTTGACAATCACATTTACATTCAAAGGTAGTTATATTTTCCAAAATTCAAGGTAGAAGTCCACATAAGACAAAAACAATTTCACATTTGTTGATGAAGGTTCTCCCACCTTCTAAAAGGTTATTCAGTTAGTGCAAATTATTCCTTCCATGAGCTATACACCCGTTTCCACGTGCTCCAAAACTTGAGGATGAAAAAACATAAAATGAAGAAAGTAGAAAATATTAAAACACTTCCATGTCTACAATCCATGTCATCACATTTGAACTTGAGACAGTACAATATCTGAACATTGATATATCTAAGGCCTAATCTATACTAGTTTCAGGCCATGTATTGTACTTCTCCTATTGTAACCTTCATTATTGTTGCAGAAATAAGGTCAAAATTTTAGTTACCACTTCAACATTAGATCATCCTATAGGTCCAATATGTCAACATATTTGGACTTCTAGACCTTAAATTCTTCCTCAATATGCCAATCAAACACCATAATCTCATATGCCTTTTTCTTGTATGGGCTATATTTGAACACTACCTAATTTTACTCTTTGTCAAACTCTTCAAGGAAAATTCATGTGTGGGTTAACTTATGAATACTAATTTTTAACATCTCCACATATACTCCACAAATTAATTTTTCTTGAGTGGCTATCACCTTATTTTCTTGGTCCTTCCATTCTTGCAAAGGTTTAACTTCACCATTTTCATTTAAAATATTTGGAAGTAGACTAAAGCTCCACTCATCAAATCTCTTCACCAACTCCCTAATCTTAATTTCCAAAGGCTCAATCAACCCTTGAGATTCCTTTATTGCATTCACAAAATTAAGGGTTGGAACAATGTTGGAAGGTTTATTAGCATCATGTTTTGAACCAAAAGCCATATCCCTCAATATTTGTGCTCTTGGGATTCATTTATCCATCAATGGGATAACAACCTCTTTGTCCCTATCAAAGCTATTGATTGCATTAAACATAGAGGATTAATTTGAATGAATGTTGATCAATCTCCTCTCAATCCCTTTATTTAGGTGTTCTAACACCACAGTCACAATATTTAATTTTTTTACATGAATTAGCTCATCTTGTTGTTGGCATCTCTACTCAACTTTTGAGCTTTTCCATTAACTCCTCCTTGGTGATCTCCTTTTTTTGAGGTGCATTTGATCTATCTAGAGTTGATGGTGCACTGGGCACATCCTCAGAATCAGGAGGCATAGCCTCAATTGAGATTGGAGGTGGTGAAAGAATGGGAGAAGATGAAAAATGTTCTTGTGGGGAAGGGGGAGGTAAAATTGTTGATTGTGATGGCCCTAGGGCTTGCATGGACTAAAAAATTTCCTTCCATAATGCAATTTGCAATTGCATTTCTACTAACTTTTGTTGGCTCACTTTATATTTATCCACTATATCAATTAGTTATGTTTTGAATTTCTCCATTTCTTCAATTAAGGACTCAATCGTAGCTTTAATGAACTAAGCTACATTTACATTCATTGTAACTACTTCAATGGCTAATGTGTTTGAAACCCTTTTAATGATCAGTCCTCCTTTGACTCCAGTAGCCAATTATGCAACCTCTGGCTTCTTTATGCTTGGAGCTAAAGCCCAAATGGCTAATGTATCCCGTTGGGAGCTGATAGGTGATCCTTGTAAGGCCAAAGTGACCTCCTCTTTTGTGTTGAATGTGGGATCACCATGTCTTCTGATTGTATCAACTACAATAGATGATGCCAAATCCCATTCTAGAAGAAGTAGTACACCACTCTTTTTGACCAATTTTCTACCTTCAACTACAATGATTAGATTCTTAGTTCTCATTTCATTTCAAACCTTAGCCTCTATAATAGTTTTAAGAAATTTAGGACTCTTACTTGCCTTCATTTGTACATTCATCACATACTCATCTTTCATTTCCCTCCACACATAGTCTTGGAATTCTTGTGTTTTGATAGAGGCATTGTCATCCATGAATCTCTCACAACCTTCAACCCTCACATCCTTTGAACTATTTATCCCACTCAAATGTACCTTTCTCAATTTGAGATTCAAAGTCTATGGCACTATGTCTCTTTGAGGGGATGGCATACCTTGACTTATTTTATCTTCTATAATAACAATTTCATCATTTGAATCATTAGTAGGTTAACCAACAAGGTCAATTGGTTCAACCCTTGGTATTTTAATTGGTGGCTCCTTAGGATGAGATGATCCCCTAGGTAGTGAATCAATGTTAATTATTTTAGGGGTGGAATAATTTTATGGTGAAAATGGTGGTAGTTATTGTTGGGGAGAAGGTGCCCTTGATTCCTTTGATTTTTTGGGAGTGGCAATTGTCAACTATTTCTTTACAATGCTCTTCTTCCTTACATATATGTGCATCTTCTTGGGAGGCTGATAAGCTGGTCTATCCTCTGTCATGGGGGCTTTCCCCTTATCATGCTCTCCAATGAAAACATCTTTACCCTTATCTTGTATTACTCTTTCCTCTTTTAAAGTTACAACAATTTTATCAATTTTTTTTTATAAATGTCTCCACCTTCAAAATTATATCATCAATTTTCTTTCTCCAACTTCTAAAAAACAATCCATTTTCTCATATTTTCCTCCTAAATCCGAAGGTCAAAAAAATTTCTAGTAAAGTCATTAGGGAATAAAAAAGTATGAACAAAATTCCCTCCCTTTATCCTATCCAACAACCACACCATAAAACCCTTTGGATAACTTCTATATGCTCAAATTTTCATCCCATAGGGCCCAAGATAATGTTCATATATTTTCTTCCATCCATTGGTTATCATAACAAAATTAGAGAACAACGTGTAGGTAGGGGAAAATGTTCCTTTCCTCTTCTCAAATAAGTAAATATCTTCAACATCACCTAACTACCATATGACCTCAAGGAAATCTATTCTCAGTGGTACATCCTTGTGAAGTAAATGGGGTGTTTTTCTTGTTCCATATACTCTAATAATTGTGTAGTCTCGATAAGGGATTACATCCCCCAATTATGATTAATATTCAAATAAGGACTCTTCTCTACTGGCTTCAAAAAATCATGTAATTCAGGTGGAATCCTAGGCACATGCACAAGCAAAGCTCTTCTCAACTTGGAGGCAACAATGCTTATAGAAATCATAAAACTACTTTTCTGTTCATTCCCATCCAACAATGGATTCCATTATTAAACATGCATCACAACACCATCTTGCACTCTTTTCAATTCCATATCTTGACCAAAATAATATGCACCCTTGTACAAGAGCATGTGCATGAATGAAGAATACCACCAAAATCTGACTAGGCATATTGTCCATTCTTAAATGCTACTAGACCCTTATGTATCTCTTCTAACATGTAAGTAGAAAAATCATATAATGTATTGATGTTGGGGTGTTGAATATTTGTAGACATATACATTGGAACAATCGACATGCTTGAAGATTGATCAAATCCTAGAAATTGGCATAGGGAGTAGAATATTTTTTGAAAGTCTATGAAAAATTACTTGATACAGAATGGTTTCTGATTAGATGGTCCAAGTACAATTCTACCTTTTCCCTTTCCCACTGATGCCAAAAAGTGAGTCAACACTAAGAATTTGAAGGTAGGTCTCACTTTTTCATACTCTTCCCTTGTTTTCACCAATCTCTACCATGTCTCTATTCCATTTGTTCAATTGAAAGACTTTTTCAATTTCCTCCTTTGGGACATAAGCCATCTCCTTCCCAGAATGGGTTTTGACTACCCTAACAATGGGGTTGTAATTAGTAACAATGACCTTAAAAAGGTCAATGTCCAAATATATGTTTGTGACAATCAATTTAGCCATATCTAACCTCCAGGGGTAGCAGATTGGAATCATGTGGGCATTCATGTTACCAAACAAGCCTTTGAATAGTTTACACCTAGTGTACAGTAGTGTAGCATATTTAGTGGTACATTTTCTATCAAAAATACTATCTTTAACCCTAGGGCCATGAAACATGGATTTCCCTAACTGCTTCTCACTTGTTGAGGGTGGAAATTGGTCAAGCAAGTCTTGGAAAAAGGGTCTTACCTTTGGTTTTGAACAAAGGAGTTGGACCTTCGGTGCCATATCTAATGAGTAATTTGACCTAGGCATGACTAGTTTAAAGTAGGGCCTTTCAGTTTCAAGTGAAGAATTGACCCAAATACTAACAAAATTCTCAAATATGCATCAACTCTAATGGATGTCAAACCTTAAAAGAAAACCTAAAACCTATTTCAAATGATAACAATAATAATTGAATGAAAACTAGGAGAGAAATTAATTCAAGAAGCATGGTTTGAACTTACTAGTGTAAATCACAGAAAATCATAATTTGAAGATGCCAAATGGTCAAAATACACTACAAAAACTTTTGAATGCCTTAGAAATATTTTTGTAATCAACTATAGGCTTTAAGGAAAACTTTTATAGCAAATAAATTTCTCAATTTGACAGAAAAGCATCAACTTCACCATTACTACTTGTTCATGCAAACTAGAATGACTCCATGATGTCCTCATTAGTAAATTTGAATTATTTTCATTGATCTCATCATGATTTGGATCAATGTGTAGCTCAAATAGAGTCAAAGAAGTTTTAACTTTTTTATTTTTGTTGACTCAACATCTACTAAGCCAATTTCTTGCCATGTGTTCACTTTCCATGTTAGCCCAACAATCCCATGATACTACATAAGGCATATGACAATCCATATGGCAGTTGCCCACTAGCCCTCTAGAATCTATAGGGTTTAGATATATGGTCATGAGCTAGAGAGAAACAACCTAGATAAACCCATTGATCATTAATATGTGTTCACTTTTAATTCTAAGCCAATTCTAGGTTTGTTAATCTTCATTTGTGACAAGCAATCACAATTAAAACATCTCAAAGAGTATTTTTTTATGTGCACTTATATCTTGTTAGTAGCATGCCTTTTAACATTACCATAGTCGCTAAAATTATTTCACCAAATATTTCAATTCTTTCTATAGTCTTGTGGATGGTGGCAATGATTCCATGTGGCGCTTTCCTGCCATCCCTCTGAGAGTTGAGATCTAACAATTGGTCCCCCACGGGCTGGTGAGAAACTACCAAGATTCATTCTTTAGATCATATCATAACCATTGATTTCAATGCCTTTCACCACCGATGCTTTGGTGAGTTGGTAGGGCCTACCACAAGGATGGATAGGTGTCACCATCCCATTGTCCCTTTGGTTTTTTTATCTAATTATTTTATTCCCCAGGCTAGTAGGCAACCAATAGGATGGACTTGGTGGGAGTAGATGACCATTGTTTAAAGGCTTTTAAGGGCACATGCATCAATTGATAACTTAAAAGGGTCATTTGATAGGTCTCAATAATAAAATATTTTAGGCACATCATAGATTTACACTTAGAAAACATGGCAAATATTAAAAGATTTTCAGACCCACATAACATTTGAAAAGATTAAAAAAATCAACAAGTAATGACTAGTAAGCTAGGCATAAGGGGCCAATAAATAAATGAATTTGATGACTCAAGAGGTAACTTGAAAAACTGAGAATGGGCTAGCACTAGTCAACTACAAATTAGAATGCATACAAAGGGTTTTAACACTTAGGATTTTCAAGGGGTTTAAGGAATTAACAAAGCCATAGAAAAAAGTTAAAACCAAAACCCTAAGCCATAGGACATATTCCAAACTAAAAAATATAGCCAAACATGCATCTAATATTAGTGGAACACAAAAATTTTAGGGGTTCCACCAGTGGCTCCATTTGGGGACATATGTTCTTCTAGAATAGAGTGAGATCATAGAATCTCAAGGTTGAAGTAGACCAAACCAAAGAACCAAAACCAAGGACAACCTAGACAAGGCAGACCAACGAAAGAAAAATCACACCAAACCAAGCCTATATACAAAATATAGATACAATAGAATGCACATGGAAAAGAAACATACTCAAGAGAAGTATGCTTTCAAGAACTGTCCATGTACTACAAGTTCAAGAAACTCTCTAGTTAAAATCTGTAGATAGTAGGAATCTTCACCATCTATGTTTGATATAAGATAAGGACCCAACCATAATGTATCAAGTTTTCCATGTGTGCCCTTATCTTGAGCTCTAGCATTCCACATCATCACCATGTTTCCCACTTCAAATTTTCTTGGAGAAGCCTTTTTTTCATACAATTTTTTCACTTGCAACTACACTTTAGCACTCTTATTCTGAGCTTCTCTCCTCATTTCATCTAACTCTATGAGACAATCAACCCTTTGTTGCATTTCATCACAAATATCTTCATCATATTCTTGAACAAATTTCTACATTTTTAGCAAGTTGTTTTGAGGCATCCTTGCATCCAAACCATATACCAAACCAAATGGTGAATGTCCAGTAACCTTTTTGACAGTAACCATGTCTACCCAAAGTGCAAGCTTTAGTTTTGAATCCAATGCTTTCTTATTTTTCTCAATCACCCTTTTGATAACTTTCATCAAACTCTTATTACTTGATTCTTCTTGACTATTTCCTTATGGATGCTAAGGAGAAGAATAAGATATCTGGATTCCATGCTTATCAAAATAATCTCTAAACTCATCTGATCTAAAGCAAATAAAATTTTCAAAGATAATATTTTTTGGGACTCCAAACCTAATCAAAATGTTGTTCATCAGAAAATCAACCACAACTTTTCTTTTTTCTTTCTTGGTGGGGATTGCTTCTACCCACTTTGTAAAATAATTGGTGGCAACAAGAATCCAAGAGTGTCCCCCACTAGACTTCTCAAAAAATTTACCAATGAAATCAATACCCCACTATTGGAAAGGGCCTTGGGATAAAATGGGTCTAAGTGAAAAATTTACTAAAAAAATTCAGCTTTCCTAAATTTTTTTGGCAAGCATCACATTTTTTTATAAACTTGTGAGCATCTCTAAACATTGAGGGCCACCAGAATCCTACTCTCAAAATTTTGTGGGCAATTGTCTTTTCCATGTAATGGCCTCCATAGAATCCACTATGCATTGTTGTTCGGAGTTCCAATGCTTTCTTACCATCAACATACTTAAGTAGTACACCTTCTGGAGTTATCTACCAAAGCTCATTGCCAATGATTACATATTTGATAACTTGCAATTTCAAGGTTCTTTTTTCATTATCTACCATACCTTCAAGACATTGCATAGTCTACAGATATTGGACAATACATCTATACCAACTACATGTCTGCATATCACATATTAATGCAACATCTATAGATTTTGTCAGATTTATTTGGTTGGCTTCCAAGTTGGTTTTAGCCATCAGTTTACCAAAACCTTGTCCTCCCACCAATTTGGTAATTTTGACATCTATATTGAACTCTTGGATTATATTAATCCACCTACAACTTGTGCCTGTAACCTCTCACTGAGTGATAATATCCTTTACTACAACACTTGAGACATAAGCAATGATTGTAGCTCCCATTAAGTAAGTTCTAAAATTATTCACTACTTTGAACAATGCATAAGCCTGCTTCTCTGTCATGTCATGCTTAAGTTTTGTGGCCTACAAGGATTTGCTAAAAAATGCAATGGTATGCTCAAATCATTCCTCATTTTCTTGCAATAGCTCAACAACAATTGTATGAAATGATGGAAATGGAAAAAATTGCATAGGCTTGGAGAGATCTAGGGACTTTAATACTAGAGCCTCCTTACTGGCTTGTTTGATACTCTTAAATGCCATACTAGGATCTTCACTCCAAGTTACCTTTTATCCTTTATTTAACATCTTGGAAATAGGATGGGTTATCTCTACAAATTTTGTCACAAACCTCCTTAAAAAATTGATTTGTCCAAAGAATGACTAGATTCCTTTGACATTCTTTGGTTGTGGGATTTTACCTATTGTATCCACTCTTTCTGGATTAATTCTTATTCCTTTTGACACAATATGGCCAAGAAAATTTCCTTCTTTCACCCCAAACAAACATTTCTTGGGATTCAAAGATATGCCATATTCAAGTTCCTTTTTAAATATCTTCTCTAGTTGCATATAGTGGTTCTCTTCTTTCTTACTAAATGCTATCAAGTCATCTTAATAACTGCTAAGAAGATATCAATAAATTTAGAAAACACCACATCCATATCCCTTTGAAAAGTAGCACCTACATTTGTTAGGCCAAATGGCATCCTAACATAAACATAAATTCCCTAAGGAGTAGTAAATTCAATCTTATACTACTTAGACTTCTTAACCACCACTTGATTATATCCAAAAAAATCCATCCATCATAGACAAAATTTCACATCCAATCACCTTTTGTAACATAGCTTCCATGTTGGGTAATGGATAGTTTTCTTTTAATGATGATATGTTAATATTTTTGAAATCCACACAAAGACTTTTATAGCCATTCTTTTTTCTCACTAGCACTAAGTTAGACACCCATGAAGAATTCCTAATTGGTTTAATAATACTTGCATCTCTCAACTTGACCAATTCTTCTTGCATCATAGGTGTCAGTGTAGGATTGATCGACCTTTATTTTTTCCTAAAAGGTTTAGCATCAAATTTCAAGGGAATATCATGTTGAAACAATTCTTCCTTGTATGCCTTTAGATCATCATAATACCAAGAAAACACATGCATTTTTCTCCTTAAAAAAGAAATCAACATTGCTTTGACTTGAGGTTTCATTTTCTTTCTAATGTAGAATTTCTTTGGATGATTTTTTGTGCCAAGGTTGACCTCTTCTAAATCCTCCTTATGAGTAGATGTTTTCTTGTCATTGCTCCTATTAGGGCCATCAAAGACCCTCCCCAAAGCAACTAACCCCTTTAGGATTTTATTAGCCTTTAAATAATTGACTTCATTGCCAAACACTATTTTTTTTCCATCCATTTCCTCCAAAAATTCTCCAATGTCAATTTCTTGACCTTCATACTCATCTACACACTATAAGAATCTCAAAATGTCCTTAACATCATTAAAAACCTTCCAGTTTTGTATGTTATCAATAGCTAAAGGTCTAATCTGCACTTCAACTTTTGAAATGCCTACAAAGGTAATGCCATCTGGTCGAAGTGAAATATTAGCAAGTAAATCTACCACTTGATTCTTTCTCCTATCTAACCATTCAATACAAAAAGCATCAAATTGTTCTATTGAGTCCCAAACAACATTTCTATATTATCTCAACCTATTATTCTTTGATGCATACCTTGACCTAACTTGAGAAACAACAAGCTCTAAATCTCCAATAACTAATAACTTCTTGATTCCATTTTTCTCAGCGAGTCTTAATCCTAGTAGCAAAGCTTCATATTTTGCTACATTATTTGTACATGCAAATAGTAATGAAAATGAAAACTTAAAAGTTTCACCACTAGGGGAGATGAGTATCACCCATGCACCAACTCCTTCTTTTGAGCAAGAACCATCAAAACACATGCTCCATAATTCATCATTGTTTGCTTGCTATAATACTTCCTTTTCAAGAGGTGTAGGTTGTTTATCCTCTTCCTCTTGTAGCTCTTCAACCCAAAAGTTGTCAATACTGGTATCCAAAAAGTGAATTATGTCCTCTTGATCTAGAAATTCAATCATATGTGGGGCTCTTGATTTCCTCACAATCTTAATTTCTTTTCCCTCAATTGTAAATGTGGAAAAATACATGTCACACTACATGCTACCTCCCATGGAAGCATTCCATTTCCTTGACAAAAACATACCATAATTGGGTGGGATATCCCCCACAACTATGCTCATAACAAATTCCTTGTCTGAAAAACAACTAGTATGTATGGGACATCTTTAATCACTCCCATGACTAGGATTTCTCTTGAATCTATGGAATAACATTTTCCATAAGCACGATTTATCTTCAAACCCATATCTTTCTTGATCTCTACCGGCATGATGTTAAATGAAGCTCCTGAATCAATCATGCAATGTTTTAGAAGCTTACCATCAATAATTAAAGTCACATAAAAATGATCAATATTACTTGGGAAAGTTGTGATAGTGTTGCCTAAGTAAATTTGAAGGATTTCACTAATTTCTCCCTTCACTTCTTCATTCACTTTATTTCCACTACTTTAGGTTGAGTAGACAGCCTTTATCATCACTAGTTGTAGTAGCACCATTGATAAGGGCCGCTGCCTTTTGTTTATGTTCTTCAATTCTCATCATGTCCATTAATTGGACTGTCATTTTGACTTGAGAAAGTGATTGAAGCATGTCAACTGGATTATATTTGGGTAGTTCATAAGGCACTATAATCTATTCCTATGTTTTGTCCTTTTTTTTCTCACACTTCTTCCCAACCTCTTTCCTTTCTTGTTTATTTTATTTATCTACATTTGACTTTTGAGTTTTTACTTTGACAATTGGAGAGAAAAACTCATCATGTTTTTCTTGGTTGTGATACATTTCCTAGCCCAAATCTTAGGCCCTTGGCTCTCCTGGGCTTTGATTTCACCCTCTTTACCATCTACCTTAGTTCACTACTTTTCTACATTCTGTTCATTGATGAATATGTCACCTAGCTTTCCTTGATCACAATTCATAATTCTATTTCTAAAATTGTGGGTGTTCCTAGCTAGTGTGGCTAATGCGACTATCATCCTTTGGTATTCCTCATCAGAGGGTTTTCTTAAAGATACATTCATTTCATCTTTTTCCAAATAACAAACATCATGCTCAACATTGTCATCTTCATCAAGAATAAATTGCTAATGATAAGCATTAGATTTCTTGTTTAGAAAATAAGGACAAACAACTGAGAGGGGGGGTGAATCAGTTCTCACAAAATATTTAAATTTTTTTCAAACTTTACTTAACTTAATCTCAGATCTGATGAATGAACAGTAAACCATGACCAAACAACACATCAGAAGCACAAATAACACCAAGATTTTTTACGTGGAAACCTTATTAGGGGAAAAACCATGGTGGATGTTAGTCCACAATATTATACCCTATTAAAAGTATAAGAAAAATAATGGGAATACACAAGCATTCAGGCACACTTCCTAGAGTTCACTGCTCAAATACAAGAGGGATCACTTCCCAACAATACACAACAATATGGATTAGATCCGCAAGGTATGAACTAAGGAAATAGCTTCTTCACAAGCCTAATTACAGTTCTAGTTAAGCACAAAAAACCTTCTTCACACTTCGCTCAAAATTCTTCTCACTCTACTCTACAATCGAATGATTTGGACACTATTCACACATCTGCACTTTCTCTGGCATACATTCGCTCTTATGCACACACTAACTTCATTCAAACAATCGCTCTTATATATCTGTAACATGGAATTACATCAACCTTGTCGGCCAAAATATAAGACATATTTTCAATGTCAGCCCAAATTTACAAATAAATTTTCAATGTGGATCAAACACTATCAGCTAATATCATGATGCGACCCAAAAAATATCCTTGAGCACACCAAACATTCAAAATTAAATCTACAAGGATCCACAACATGCCACAACCACCATGTCAGCTAAGAACATGTAAACCTAAACATATCAAAAAAAATATTCAACCATGAGCACACCAATCAACGCGGATGTGCAACAAAGATAGAGCACAATCTAGAAACATCCATGAGCACCAAGAAACAATAGAGAAACATTTGCAGCAACTAGAATTACAAGAATCACACCAACTTTAATCAAGAACACTAACAAAGACCACAAAAACACTGTTAGAACACATATCTTTATAACTCAAACAAATATTCATGCGAACCTTTGAAACTTCTGGTGGATGGACTAGATACACTCAGAAATAAACCCTTTATTCCAAAACAATTGATCTTCAATGTATAGAACAAGACGCCTTCATGACCTTCACAGTTCCACTGGGAACTTGGAACTCTTTCTTTAACAATTTTCTCAATATCCTTAACATATATAGCCTTCAATATAGTAATGCTAATAGTGTTGACATCAATGACAACCACATATTAGCAACACAACCACAACATCCAACAATTTCCCCCTTTGTCATTTATGGAAACACATGATGTGAAAAACACCGTCAACCTAACTCTCAATTAGCACTTACTCCTCCTTAGATTCTGACTCTTCTTCCTTGACCTCTTTTGCATGATCTTCTCCCCACAAGACTCTTTACTCTAGATAAGCATAATTTTTTCACATGAATCTTCACCCCCTTTGACATCAATGGAAAATATAAGCATTATCTTCCCACATACAAGCTTTGAACCACATATCTACACATATGACTACTCCCTGGTAGAAGCCACAAAAACATCAATTTGAATCAAGAAATATCTATGAAGCACATAGATTGATGCAAGTAAATGCATCTTTAGTTCATATCAGGAGGGGTAATCACCCCTAGCATCCCTCTAAGATACTCAAAAATATCCTTTGGCAATGGCTTAGTTAAAATGTCTACAATCTATTCTTTGGTAGGCACATACTCCAGTCTGACTTCTTTCTCACTCACTTTTTCTCTTAAGTGAAACTTGATTGATATATGGTTGGTCTTAGAGTGTAGCACCAGATTCTTTGATATGTTAATTGTACTTGAGCTATCACAGTATATGGAAATAGGTTCATAATATACTACTCTGATATCTTTTAGCATCTATTTCATCCACATCACATGAGTATAGTTATTTGCAACAGCAATATAATCTACCTCAACAGTAGATAGAGAAATGGAATTATGCTTTTTTTCTCAACCAAGACACTAGCTTCTTCCCTATGAAGAAGGAACCACCACTAGTACTCTTCCTATCATCTACATCTCCTACCCAATCCACATCAATATATGCATTCAAAGTAAGATCGTCATCCTTAGGATACCAAAGCCCAAAATCAATTGTTCCTTTTAGATACCTGAAAATTCTCTTAACAGTAGTCACATGAGACTCTTTTGGATCATCCTAAAATATAGCAACCATACATACAACATTCATAATGTTTGGTCTAGTCTAAGTTAAATAGAGAAATCCACCAATCATTGACCTATATCTTGTTTGATTTTCCTTAGGAGAATGATCATTTAGTGTCAACTTACATCCGGCTACCATGGGAGTACCAATAGGTTTTGAGTCATCCATGCCAAACTTCTTTAGCAGTTCTCTCACATATTTGGACTGAGATATGAAGATCCCCTTGTGTAACTAAGCAATTTACAATCCCAGAAAGAACTTCATCTCTCCAATCATACTCATCTCAATTCACTCTTCATTTCATCAACAAACTTT
>VDFB02265818.1:0-37294 GCA_007258455.2 Sequoia sempervirens
CTTGGTTAAGTAAGCTTTGGGGAAAGTATTCCCATACACTTGTTGCATTGAAAGAGCATGAAAGGATGAATGAACGAATTATGGAGAAGTTTCAGGAAGTGAGCCAAAGAGATGTCGCTAATAGTGTAGCAACTAAAAATGCTACTCATTTTATAAATAGGCATTGAAACTTCCATGATGAATTGCAGGGAGATGCACAAGGATTGATAGATGTTGCTCTAAAAATATCAATCACACTCTCTGATGATAGAGGGAAACTAAAAGAAGCTGCCAGATGGAAAAGTGAGAATGAGTCGATGCTGCGTGAAATCCTGAAGATTGCTACTGCTGAAAGCATGACATTGGATGAAGCGAGTGAGCAAAATGAGAAGATGATAAGGACGGAGATTTCAATCCATAATGCAATTGGAGATGCGGATACACATGAGCGTCGAGATTATTTGGATCATCTAACTAAGATTCATTTGTGGCTAAACAGAGGTTAATCATCCTTTAATCTATTTGTTATGTAAACGTATGACATTTCTGAAAGGACGTGTCATTTCATGTACTCAATGTATAAATATCTATTTCAGAAATGAAATAGACATAGAAGAATATAAGTAGAATAGGATAGAAGATATAGTAGAACATAATGTTTCACAAATTTAAGACTCTGATGCATGTTTGAAATTATGGAGATATCAATGATAATCATTTAATATGCTGGCGTATTTTTGGTGTCAACTGTCTGTTGTGCTCATTGAAAGTATTATTAAAGTTGTCTCCAAGATTGATGATGTTTGGTTATTTAAATTGACATAACAAGTTTATGCTCGATTTATCAGTGCACATTTGTTGTATTTGTGTGATTGGTTGATCAGTTCTTTCAAGGAAGGATTAAATTAATCACAGTAATTAGGGAAATTCATCTGGATCAATAAGAAGAACTTAATAATCACAGTCTTGCATGTTTATTCAAGTTATAAACAAAACATATGCCAAACAATTTGAATGTTCTCTAGAAAGAAGTTGCACATTTAAGATTTCATTTGACTCTGCATACCCAATAAGGCACTAGTCTCTGCTTTCTTTCATTACTTAGTTTCATTCATATTTTTACATTTGTTAACTAAACATATTAGGATTTAGTCTTGAATATTGCTATACAATTTATACCAAATTTAGTTTTATTTGTCCATTTCCATCTACGATCATGGACAAATCACTGCAAGAGAGAAGATCAAAAGTCAAGTCTACCCAATTCATATAGGTCTACCCACCTAGGTTAAGCAGCACCTGAAGAGTAGAAAGCTTAAACCATTTGGCTTTGTCTGTTATGTTCTCGTGGGAAAGGTTTTCATTATGATTTTAAGTTATTTTCAATGTCAACCCTTTGCTCTTTCGGCCATTATTATTTACTTGGTTTCCGTAGAAGGATGGACTGGTAGTTTTGGTAGGGTTACTTGGAATGATAAGCCCACACGTATTGTGGGTGTTTGTTGTATTGTTTTGAGTAGCACCTGGTTCATTTTACTTTTTCATTTCTTCCAGGTGTTCTTGGGTTTTCATTTGTTTCCTGTCACTATGAGTGGTGACCATTGTAGAATTGAGCCGAGTTCCTATGAAGAGTTTCAAAAAAATGCTACTATGTGGGAGCACTTGGAATTGGGGGGGTTACTCAATTTATGCAGAGAATTCAAGGCCCAAACCCTAATGTAATGTATTTCATTGTGAAAGGATAGAATGGGAGGTCTCTATGTTACCAAGGCATTGAGTTTCAAATTGATGAGGACTTTATTGTGAGGGTTACTGGTCTTTTAGTTGTTGGGAGAAAGATTTTCAGAGACACAGGAGCAGCTAAGAAGGCTTTTACGAATTTCTTTAAACATGACGAGAGGAAGAAGATTAAGGAAATTGGAAGTGGAGGTAATGCTAGGAATTCCCTGAAGCCACTTTGGAAGGACCTTGTGTTGGCCATTATGCACTACTTCACCCTTGAAAGTAGATTCTTTGTGGTTTACACTCACCATTTTATGCTCTTAAATCATTTTAGGCATAATGTTTTGGTCTTGTTTCATTTTTACATGTTACATTCTATGGAGAAGAGTATTGAAGACCACAAAAAGAACCATAAGAAGGTGGTTCTTCATCAAGGTCTTATGTGTTTGATTTTTTCTCATATCAAGCTAAAGTTGATCTTGGTCTCCCCTAAAACTCCTGGTAAGAAGGGAGTTAAAAATGATGGGTATGAAACAAGGGACTCTGTCAGTGAATGGGTCAGTAGTTCAAAGGAGGAAGAGTCAAAATGAGAGGATATTTCTATTGATGAAGGAGGCTCTAAGGAAAGGGAGGAATCGAAAGAATGGGGTAAGGTCTATGAGACTGATGTGGAGTTGCGGGAGACTATGGATATTTCTGTTAGAAAATCTTCAAAGGGGAAAACCAAAGGCATGAAGAAAATTAAAGCTTCAGCCAAAAGGAAAATTGAGATAGGCGTTGAGGTGGTTGCCCCTAGTTTGAATGTGAATCCTGCATTGTCTTCTAGAAAAGAGGGTTTGAAGGGTTTTCATCCTATGGGTGATGAGGGTTTGAAGGGTTGTCATTTTGTGGGTGATGTGGATGCTTCAAATTTTGATTGTGTTCAGAATGCTTCGTTGAGGAACCCTATTCCTGGTAAGGATGGTCTACTAGAGAGATCCCCAGTGAAAGGGCTTAAGGTGTTGGTTAATTTGGGTGGTCAGTTGAGTGGCCCTGTTGATATGGGTAACTCTAAGATGGAGGTGAAGCCTAATGATACTGGCCCCATGGATATGCAAGGGATTGATGTCGTTAATTTTTCTTAGGATTTTTTTGTTGTGAAGAAGGAAGTGAAGAAGGAACGTCTGGAGGAGTTAGATGATTTGGAGAATATGCCAAATAAGGAGAGGATAAAGGTGGATGTTGTGGAGGTTGAGGATTCCCTAGCCAAAGAAGAGGATGAGCATAATAGGGATTGTTTTGATGCCCCTGTTGACTTGGAGCAGAAGGGTCAGCCTCCAGTTAACTGGGATGAAATTGACATGAATATGTTTTGTAGAATGGCCAAAGATGGGACAAGAAACCTGCTTTCCCTAGTTAAGTGGTTATTTTTTGAGGTTAAGGAGATCAATCTTCAGATGAAAAATTGGTAGGATGTTTGTGTTGCTATGCTAAGAGGTAACCGAAAGGAGTGGAAAATAAAAGGCATAGTGAAATCAATGCATATTAAGCTTGATAAGCTTCTAGTCGATGCTAATCGTGAAATAATTTCCTCTTTGGAAGTTATTTTTAATAAAATGTTAGAGGACAAAGTGGCAAGTCTAAAGGATAAAATGGGAAAGATGTCAGAGGACTTGAAAGCAGTGGTCAATATCAGCAATAACTCTTTCAAGACCACTGTTATGGGTCTTTCTTTTCTAAATGAGAAAGCGCTAAATTGGATTGGAAAACCACTTGACTTGGGTAATATGGAGGAAAGGATTGAAGAGATTAGTGGCTCTTACCTAGTGGAGAAAGTGGAAGCTTCTACTCCTGTGTTGGAAAAGGACATGCAGGTGGGTCTATGCCTTAGGACAAGGAACAAGATGAAAAAGAGGGTTGTTATTGTTGAGGAGTTGAAGTATGTTATCAGTATGCATGAGGAGGTCATCAAGGAGAACATGGCCTCGGCTAATGTTTTAGATAATTTGTTGTAGCTAGTGCTTCCTTTTTTGGTTCAGCAGGTTTTCTGATGTTTTTTTCTTTTGGGTTTGCTGACAGGTTGCTAATGTTCCATATTATGTCAGCTTTTTGGTTTTTTGGGCCGCTGGCCTTAGTGGTTTAATTTCTCTTGTAGCTTGGCGTCATTGTAAAGGGTTTCGGGGCCCCTTCAAAACTTGTTTTTTCTTATCAAAAACTAATTGAATCTGATTTTCTACTATATAATTATTTTTTTATGTGGATTACCCTCAGAAAGAGACTACTTATCTTTTCTTAAATGAAGCCTTTACATTTCCTATCTACGAAAGGAATTTACTGCTTGAAAATAGGTTCATGAACTTCATACAAATTAAGATTGGTGTAAAAGGCCATCCCCGCAAATGTTGTTTGGTCTAGAATTATAATGGAAAATAGAAAAGCTTGCTAGGAGAATAAAATAGGTTTTCAATTGTCCAAGTGCAACATAATATTATTGAAGCATTTCAAAGTTTAGGAACTTTAGATTCATGGATCTCCTTGGAGGGCACCCACCTAATATAAGAATAGTGAATTAGTATGAACCTTTAGTCATAAATTAAAATGCAATATAATATATCTATGTCTCTCACACATGAACATTTCATATAACCACATACCTTGTAAATGCTAACAATCGACTTATGGAATTCCTTAAGTCAATTGTGAGATAGGAATCCCCCCTAATTTCCAATGGCATGATATGCTATCAAACACATTTATGAAAAGGTCATTAGTAATTTTTTCTCACACAACAAAATATCAAAATAAATTTAGTGCTTAATCAATGTTGTCTCATCTATTTCCACCCACTTTCCTCTCAGCAATTTAGTATTTCTACACTGTCCACATCCTCTCTCCATGGCCTCCTCTATGAATGAAAATGCTACCACAAAATCTTTCACCACACTACCGCCAAGAAGGAAGAAGCAACTTGTGGGACCGTGGTAAAAACTGCTCTACTGCACCGAGTTGATGAAGGAGCCGTAGGACAGTGGTGGTCACTGCACTACTGCACGCCAATGGTAGAAGACTTGCGGGAGTCACCACAACACTACCAAGAACAAAAGGAAGACTCATGTGTTGCCATAGAAGCTTTCACCGCACTACCGCGGAGAAGGATGAAGCACCTTGTGGGACCGCGATAAAAATCACTCTACCACACTTAGTTGATGGAGCCACAGGATAACGGTGGCCACAACAATGAAAATAGTCACTATACAGCAATTATAGGCACTCAATTAGGTGCACTTGGTGCTGCCTTAGGCACCCCAAACTGATTACATTAACGGCCAAAATTCGGCTCTAAAGTTGGCATTAACTAACTCCGACTAAAGTGCTAACTACTGAATCAAAATTTTAAATTTAAAAATTTCCTGCGTGAAGGAAAAAATCAAACTACAAAAAAGGGAAAAATGTTGTACGAAGGAAGAGAGTAGGGCGCTACCATCAACTAATGAGAAATTCAATTTAGTTTGCAACACCATAGGTAAGATTACATTTTTTTTCTTGGTTGAATTTGTGATTGTTTACTGCTCTTTGTATTTCATTTGAATTCGTGATTGTTTACTGGTTCATGGCCTAACCTGTCTAGGAAACCTCTAAATTTTCCCATCATTATAAATTGTAAAACCTTTGAGAAACCAACAAAAAAATTTACCCTACCCATTTAAGCTTTGGTTCAAAATATTATAGCATGAAGCTAGGATGCACTGAGGAATTCTGGTGAGGAGAGTACGCAGGTATTTGAATTTTCTCATAAGATTATATCAAATTTATTAAACGATATTTAAATTTTATTTTTTTGATCGGCGATAATATTTTTATTTTATTTAAGATAAATCAAAATATACAAAGCTCCAAATAAAAAGTTCTTCCAGCACCATCACATCATGTCTGTTAAAATAGAATAAAAACCTATGGATCAAAAAGCCCTACCACAATCGCCTGAAAACTATCCAACCAACTACTACCCAAACCCCAGCTATTTACAATATCGAAACCAAAAATAGGGCTTAACCCATTAAGCTTGTACATCAACATCTAGCTTAAACATAGTAAACTATGCAAAAAATGAGCATTGAGTTTACGCAGAAGTTCCAGAAGCGTTGCCCAGATGCAATGGGCACAATTTCGTGAGTGGATTCACCTTATTTCTTAGATGCAAACCCTTCTTCTCACACAGCTCCTCTTTGGTGGTGTCTTTTATTCCCACTATTATCTCCTTAGTCTCCATTAATTTCATGCACAGTTTCAAAGCTTGCCACCCGCATTTTGTACCCTCTCTCCACACGGCTTTGGTTCTTCCTTCTGGCCACCTAATGAAAGGGAAATTTATCTCTACTACTTCTAGGCCCACACCTTCCATGCCTTTTCTCACATTAAAGCCTTGTCTTGGTATAGCCCATTCTAGGATACTCTCCATGTTCACTAATAAATCCCTATGTACCAACACTTTCATCACTTTCCTTACAACCTCCACTGACTCTCCTAAGTCCAGTCCCCACACCATAATCAGAGAGTATATATCCATATTAGTCTGATATTTGTGCTTCAAATCTTCGAAGCCATTACCAGGAATGATTTGCACATATTGTGCCACCTTCACATCCTTGTACAGGAACAAGCCATGTAATCTCTTCACCATCACTTTGCCAACAAAACGATCCAATTTCCTCCTTTCTTTCAGAGTGAAGTTGGCCTCTATTTCTTCTCTGGTACGTTATCCACCAAACTACTTTACATTGTCATCCTAACACTCTCCTTACTCTCACAAACCAAGAAGTATTAAAGGAAATGCAAGGAAAAACTTCATTACATAGAAAATTTTTGCTCATCACCATTAATGTCGAATGTACGTCCAACACCGGCAGCAAAACCTTCATCAATGCTTCATGTCCTTCAAGAATTTTGAAAAACATTCCTCTACTTACTAACTAACACAACCTTGCATTAAATGCAATGGAAAAAAATTACTCTAAAGAAACTCCTCTAAAATCCTCAATTATAAATTCATCCACCTCTACAAACGTTAAATCCCATTTCGAGAGGGTATTTGCTTCCATATTCCCTATTCTCCTAACATGGCTAATCTTATAATCGTCAAAAAGAGCTAATTCTTCAATAATTTTCCTAATCACACCCTACAATTGCCAAGCATCAATTCCTCCTTTTATTATTGCTTGGATGATTATCAAGGAATCACCCTCCACATGAATCCTTGTGGCCCCTGACTTCCTGACTAACTTAACGGGCCTAACGATATTTAAATTTTATTTGTGCATAGTTAAATTGAATTAGTATATGTTTTAGGACAAGGCCTCCAAGGCTAGGCTTGAGAAACTTTGTGCCACACATCGCAGTGCCCAAAAAGGTTTACAGGCCTTGATCTGTACATTTGTAAGTATATTTAATATGTTAAATGATATATTTCTTTTATTTCCTTGGAAAAACTAAATTATTGCATATTAATTAGTTTAACTAGTCCATGTGCCATGTTTTGATAGGAGGAGAAATATGGCCACCATCCAAAGCAATTTGAAAAGAATATGTTACAAAACAAAAAGTGGAATGATTTTGTAATATGGATGGAGAACAAGGTATCAATAGTTGAGTTTCAATAACTTAGTTGGATATTGTTGTGTTAATATGTCAATTTTCATCTCTTGTGTTGAGTTGTTTATTGATGCATAGGATGAGTAAATAGAGCTCAAATCTTATGATTACAAGATGATTGTTTATGTGCATGAATAAATAGTAGAAGGATGTAGATGAACTCAATTCATCTGACTTTATGCCTCTTGGTAGGCATTCCTCTTGAATATCTAATATCAGGTGCTCGAGACTTCCCTATAGCTTTTACCTTTCATTGTTGCCTTTCCTCTTCACTGTCAAACTCATCTCCTTTTTCCTTATCTACATTTTTGGCTTCGGCTTCTAATTCATCCCATGTTTTACCTTCCTCCTCTTTAGAATCTTCTTCTTCTTCGTCCTCCTCTGACTCCACAAGAGATCATCTTCTAAACCTTCCTCATCTGATTTTGATTCCTCTTCTACATCAAAGGGTTTGTATCCTTGATCTGACTCTTTTGAATTATAAGAATCAGAATCACTAGCTTCCATATTCAAAAATTCGCAACCACCATCTTTAATAAATTTATCTAGATCATCAGTAATAGTCTTCAAAATTGGTCACCAGTTCAAGTTCATTATGCTTTCATAATACTTTATATCCTTGGAGTTCAGCCATTCCTTGATTCCATCAAGTACATCCCGCTTGAAGTCTTTGAAAACAATAGCCATATCAAATTCCTTTTTCCCAAGTCCTGCTCTCTCAAGGTTAACAATTCTCAATCTCACTAATAGTGATTGCTAAGAAAGGTAATTCCACCAACTCTACCAAACAGTTTACCATAGGAACAATAAAAGCAGAGGCTTTGAAAGGAACTCCATGAAAACCAAGCTCTCTAAATGGTATATCAAACTCTAGTTCAAAATCTTTTAGATGAGGTTGCTCCCATAGCTCTCTTACCCACTTGAAAAATCCTTGAAACTCTGACTTCTTAACATTCAAAAGATAAATGGAATGTCCTCAGCACCCAGTAGAGATATCCCAAAAAGCTAACCAAAAACACAAACGTGATCCCACACACAATGGCCTAATGGTTGGTTGTCATAGAACTCAAACTATCGAAGTAACAACACTGATTGAGTTAACATATATGCATCATTTGTCTAAACAGCTGAAATGTGTAACAAATGTTAATCAATACATTGAATTTTGAGATGCGTTAAAATAATTAAAAAAAACATGTTTTGGGGAAAATATCAGCAACGTGGGGGACGAAATCATTAACCCTAATAAAAGCATTTTATGTTGTTCTTGATACACCATCTGTAAGTTTTCCTTGGATGACAGTATTGAATTTCTATATGTTGTACCCCTTAAATGTCCTGCATGTTACAAATATGGAATAACAATGCACAACTTTGTATCGATTCCAAAGGCCAAGGCATTCTGAATAAGGGTAGCCAAAATTGATAAGGATGCAGTCATATTACATGTATTAACAATCCAGAATAGTCATGTAAATACAACTGCCTATGAAAACCATAATCAATCAAATTATGCACATTCAAATCTAAGTTTGAAAGCTTTCATTTCAATCCATGCATCTAATTCCTTGTTGAAGATTGAGGGTGTCAACAACAAAGCTAGAATAGCTCTCCTTAAAACATAGCTAGTTTTAAAGTTCAGTGTTTCCAAATTCAAATCTACTTCTCAACTAAGGAAAGGAGGTAGGATTGTCAGGTGCTACCTCAAACAGAGAAGGCCATAGAAAACATTGAAATAGAAGATCCAATAAGTGAGATGGCATTGTTGTAGACCATAGATAATCAAAATTCTTGCAATGTATAGATGCTTGTGATACAAACAAAAGGTTCTTACACATTGGCTGAATATATCCTCATCAAAATGACCAGAAAGAAATTTCAAAATTGTAAATAAACTCTGACAGTCAAGAAAAACAGTCATAAAAATTGGAAGTAAACTTTGGCAGACATGTAGGTGAACTTAATTCATCTAACTTTATGCCTCTTGGAAAACATCAGGATCTCCACTCCTAAATTTTGGACCACATCCATTACCTCCACATAAAACTAGACATCCTTGGTCTTTTTGGTTCCCACACCATGATATGGTTATGCAAATGAAAATAAAGCAAAGTAATCATCTCCTTCTTCGCTGGCTGGAAGAATGCATTCTTAATGTTTTGATACATGATACCAGCTCTCTCTTCTTCTCTCATGGTTGAATACTGAAATCCATTATGGTGGGCCTCCAGAGTTCCAGTCATCTTTCGTCCTCTTCCACTAAATGTTGGCCTAATCCACACATCTTCTAGCCTAATTGGCTTTGTTTTTGAAAGCTAAAGTTTCTCCTGAGTCACCAATGTAGCTCTCTCTACCTTTTCAAACTCTTTCATTGCTAAAGATCGTCTCTGGGATTTAATCATTTGTACCACATGGTTGATGTGCTTTGAATACTTGCATCTAAAGGAAATTTCCTTAACATAAATATTTCTAGGGAATTTCAATGTTGCAATTGTAGTTGGCATTAAATTTGGTACCTGCAACATTGAAAATTATCCTTATATAAGAATTCCCTCCATCTTGTTGGCTTGTAACACTCTTGATGGTGGCTACATGAAATATGATTATGATTCATCTTCTACATTAGAGGGTTCATATCCTTGATTTGACTCTTCTAAATTATTAGAATCAGAATCTCGAGCTTCCATATTCAAAAATTCCCAACCTCAATCTTCAATAAATTTATCTGGATCATCAATAATAGTCTTCAAAATTGCCCACCAGTTCAAGTTCATTCTGCTTTCATAATACTTTATATCCATGGAGTTCAGCCAATCCTTGATGCCATCAAGTGAATATTGAGGAATATAAGCGTCAATGGGAGTACACATCTGGCAGAAATATTTAAAATAGCCATATCAAATTCCTTTTCCCAGTCATACTCTCTCAAGGTTAACAATCGCAATCTCACTAATAGTGATTACTAAGAAAGATAATTCCACCAACTCTACCAAATAGTTTACCGTAGGAACAATAAAAGTAGAGGCTTTGAAAGGAACTCCATCAAAACCAAGCTCTCCAAATGGTATATCAAACTCTAGTTAAAAAAAATTTAGATGAGGCTGCTCCCATATAAGCTCTCTTACTTGCTTAGGCAAATCCTTGGAAACTTCTGTATTGATTTTATTTTTCTTGTCCCTCTCTTGTTTGTTCTTCCTCAATTTCATCAAGATCATACATTGTCCTACCATTCCCCTCCTAAATTTTGGACCACATCCATTACCTCCACATAAAACTGGACATCCTTAGTCTTCTTGGTTCCCACACCATGATATGGTTATGCAAATGAAAATGAAGAAAAGTAATCATCTCCTTCTCTGCTGGCTGGAAGAATGCATGCTTAATGTTTTGATACATGATATGAACTCTCTCCTCTACTCTCATGGTTGAATCTTCCAGGAAATCTATTAATATGGTGGGCCTCGAGTTCCTAGTCATCTTTCTTCCTCTTCCACCAAATGTTGCCTTTGATCCACAAAGTCTCTACCTGACCCTAATTGGCTTTGTTTTTGAAAGTTGAAGTTTCTCTTGACTCACGGTATTGTTTGTAAAATTTTTGAAATTTTATTATAGTATGTGCACTTTGATATGATGTAATATGATTATGGTTTAGTCTCATATGTTGTAATATTAGATATATAACCAAAAAAAAAATTATTGCATGAAATAAATAATAACTTTTCATTTTAATTTTTTTTTTTGCAGAACACGGGTCTTTCGGAAGATCAAGATGATCCTCAACATGATATAGATCCAAAATGGTAGTTCTGCTAGTACATATCACATGGTAGAGGATGATGATGATGGAATCACGAAGACAGGGCCCGATGACAATGGCGGCGTGTGTGACAATGTGACAATGATGATGAGCCTTGATAGCCCGGCGATGATGTGTGATGGCGGCGGCGACAATGACGCGATGATATTGATGATGATGATGATGATGATGATGATGATGATGATGATGATGATTATGATGATGATGATGATGATGATGATCACGATGGTGATGATGATGATGAGATAGTTAGTGATAGTAACCAGTGACATTTATGATCATATAGACTACATCATGGATCATTGTTGATATATCGTTATGATGACTCTTTTCATGGTTACTATCATATGTATCATTTTCATAGCCTATAGTACTATATTGTTGAGTTGTATCATATTGACATGTATCATTTTCACTATATCATTTGGACATGAATCATCTTGACTTGTATCAATTTGAGATACATAATTTATCAATTTTATTTATATCATTTGTACATGTATCATTTTCACTGATGTCGACTGTTGGACATGTATCATTTTGACATGTTTTTGATGTACTGGCATATCTGACTTTCAATTGTTTTAGTTATATATGATGATGATCTTATCAGTAATGACTTGTCAAATTATATATATTAAAAGTGGTCGATGATTTTTGGATGGATATTTATTAAGTATGATGATTTTAATTTATTGCTTAGGATGGATGTTTTCAAATTCAATTAAATTATAGATATTTGACTCACTTGTTTTAATTATAGATGATGATCATGTTACAATATTATATTGTTATTTAATCATATGAGTTAAATAGATAAATTGCATGTCATATGAGTTGATTTAGAGCCGCGATATAATTAACTGGTCCAGAATTGAAATAAAACATGATAGAATTAATCAATGCAAGAAAAACAAGAAGCATTTTTAGAAGAAAAAAGTAAGCAATAATGGAAGCCAAACTAGAAGCAAACCAGAAGCAATCTTGGAAGAAAAAATGGAAGCAAACCCAGAACCAAAACTGGAAGCAAAACTGGAAGTAGAACTGGAAGCAAAACTAGAAGCAAAATCAAAAGCAAAATTGGCAGCAAAACCAGAAGCAAACTAGGAAGCAAAATTGGAAGCAAAACTAGAAGCGAAACCAGAAGCAAAATCGGAACCAAAACTGGAAGCAAGACCGGAAGCAAACTTGGAAGCAAAACCAAAAGCAAAACTAGAAGCAAACCTGGAAGCAAAACTGGAAGCAAAATCGGAAGCAAACTTGGAAGCAAAAATGGAAGCAAAATCGGAAGCAAAACTGGAAGGAAAATAGAAGCAAAATTGGAAGCAAAACCCAAAGCAAACCTAGAATCAAAATTGGAAGGAAACTTGGAAGAAAAATTGGAAGCAAACCTGGAGGAAAAACTGGAAGCAAAACTGGATGCAAAAATGGGAGTAGATATGCAAGCAAAATTGGATGCCAAATTGGGCACTAATTTTGGCGCAATTTCCGACGTTACTTCCCAGTGCTATTTTAGGCGCTAACAAAGGAACTATGATTTTTCAGTGCTAAAGTTGGCACTAAATCTTGTGGAAAAATTGGTGCAAAATCTAACATCGAGCTGACCATGCCTATTTGTGTCGAGTTTAGCTCCAGCCAAATTGTTCAATTCATGACTCAAAATACACTAAAATCTAACGCAAAAGTCGGCGCTAATTTCCTGTAGTGTTGTGTGAATTTTTTTGGATTTTTTCGATGACCTTAAGATATACAAGAACCTAATCCGATCCATAACAAATTTCCCCTAGTGTTAAATGATAGTCTACCTCAATATAGGTAGGACAAACTAAACTTTGGAACATGTTAAGTAGTATTAAGGGGATACAATACTTCTCAATATCAAGCTATGATATGGACAAGGATGGGTGATGGGTGCAATGGTATGAAGGATGCGATGTGATGGATGTGATGCCAAGAATGATAGGATAAAGAGCCTTAGATGGATGGAGGTACTTTTTTTATGCAAGGTGCCTATTTTCCAGGTTTTCACCAAGGTACTTGCTCAAAGTGCCACCAAAGTGGTTTTCACTGGAGAACAATTATTTTTCCTTACTTTTTTCAATCCTTTTTCTCTTCTTTTTTTTTTTGTATTTTTAGATTTATACCCTTCAAGACTAGGCATAAAACTTCTTAAGATGAAATTTGTTGGTTGGTTCCTGCAAGGGTTCTGCTTTAGGTGTTGACAATTGGTATTCTCCTTATCCATAGCTTGATGTGATGACAAAGGGAACCAACTAGTTAGGCTCAAACTTTCCTTTATTGTACTGATCTAGAAGATTCTTTTGATTCTACTTTAGGACAAGATCCCCTACCTGGAATAACCGACACTTGATCTTCTTTTTTATAGCTTTGTTTTAGTCGGTTTTGATATACTTGCAAGTGATTAAGGGCATCAAGATGATGCTCATCCAAGAATTCTTGCTCATTTAGTCAAGATACTTTGTACTCTTCATCGATGATTAGGTTCTATAGTGACACTCGCAATTATAGGAGCTCAACCTCAATAGACAAAATAGCTTTTGATCCATAGACCAAGGAGAATGGGGTTGCACCTGTTGGTGTGCAGATACTAGTTTGATAGGCCCAAAGAGCAGGATTTAGATGTAGATGTCAGTCATGACCAGCTTCATTGACCATTTTCTTTAGGATTTTTAGAATGGTCTTGTTTGTAGCCTCAACTTGACCGTTTCCTTGGGGGTAATAAGGGGTAGAGAATCAGTTTTGGATGTTGAAACTTTGACATAGCTCTTTCACATCCTAATTCTTGAAAGGTGTTTTGTTGTTTGACATAAGGGTTTGTGGAACACCATAACGGCAGATGAGGTAGTTCAAGATAAATTTGGAAATTTTCTTTCCCGTCATGTAGGTCATAGGAATGGCTTCAACCCACTTGATAAAGTACTTAGTGGATGTTATGATAAACTTGAGGCCATTGGATAAGGTTGGAGTGATCTTTCCTATGAGGTCAAACCGCCACTATGAGAAAGTCCAAGGTGCGATAATTGGTTGCAACTCAAGCTAAAGCATGAATCAGATCTCCATGTTGTTGACACTGAACACACTTTTGCACATATTGATGAGCTTCTCTTTCCATGGTTGGATAGGTATATACCCCCTCCTCAAAAATTTCTTAGATAAATTCATACCGCAAGAATGGGAACCACATATACCATCATGTACTTTTGTTAAAGCGATCAAGGATTCCTCTTGGTTAAAACATCGTAGTAATGTCCCCTCGATGCTTTGGCAATAAAGGGCATCACCTAGGATCACAAATTGGGATGCCTTCTTGATAAAGGTCTTTTTAAGGTTCGAGGTGATATCGAAAGGGAGGGTTCCTCTACTTAGGTAGATAAAGATGTCATGGTACCATGGGGATCCAGGACCAACAATGGTACACACAAATTCAGATTTTGGGATTTTGAAAGTTGGTACGAGAATTTGTTCAATCAAGAACTTGCATTACGAGATGTTGTTCGGCATGTCTAACAATGATTTGATTGTTGTCATAGCATCTATTGCTCGATTGTCCAATTGAGGGATCTACTCAAATGTTATGTCTATGAAAAGGTCCTTAAGACTCTATACCATCTTCTTGTAAGGATTAAGCTTGTCATCCTTAGTTTGATATTTGGCATTGACTTGGTTCATAACCAGTTGTGAGTCTCCATAGACTTTCATCTCTTGTATCTGCCACTAAACTGCTATCCGTAGACCTGTGATTAGGGCTTTGTACTCAACAATATTATTAGTACATGAAAATGATAGCTTGTATGACTTTGGGATGCAATCACCTTGAGGGGTGATGAAGAGAATACATGCTCCTGATCCATGTTGAGTGAATGATCCATCAAAGTACATCTTCCACTTATTTGTGAGATTGACAAGGAACACTAATTCATCAGGGAATTAAGATATCAATGGGTTCTCAACATAGATAGGTGCCTCTGCTAGTTGGTCTGTGATCACTTGTCCTAATTTCCTTGTGCTTCACATACTCTATGTCAAATTTAGTTAAGATCATTACCCATTTAGCCATTCGCCCAGTGAGAATTGCTTTGGATAACAGGTTTTTTAATGGAACAATCTTTGTAATGTGTTTGATTTGATGTGACAGCATGTAGTGTTTGAATTTTTGTGATGAAAAAACCAATGCTAAGTAGGATTTCTCAATGGATGAATAGTTCATTTCATATCCCACTCAGGTCATGTTGATGTAATAGATAGCCCTTTCTTTCTCGTTTTCATCATGTTGTGCCAGAAGAGCACCTAGTGCTACTGATGTCGCTGAGATGTACAGGATCAGTGGTTTGTTCAGTATTAGTGGCATGAGTACTGGAGGTGTCAATAGATAGTCCTTGATCTGTTGGAAATATTTTCCACACTTCTCATCCCAGTTGTAAATTATTCCTTTATGGAGAAGATGTGAAAAAGGGTGGATTTTGTCTAATAGTTACATTTTGAACCTTCTGATGGACTGCAATCTTCCTTGTAATCCTCTCATTTTCTTTAGTGTTTGTGTTGGTTAAATGTCTAGGATGGATTTTAATTTTGTTGGATCAATTTCTATTCCTCTTTGTGAGATGATATAGCCGAGAAGTTTCCCTGATGTAACCCCAAAGACACACTTTTTTGGGTTCAGTCATACCTTGTATTCTTCAAGCCTATCAAAGATGGGTCCTAAGACTTGTATGTGCTCACTCCTTTTCTTTGATTTTTCCAAAATATCATCCACATAATATTTTACTATTTTGTGGATCATGTCATGAAAGATGAGGCTCATTGCTCTCTGATAGGTTTCTCTTGCATTCTTTAGCCCAAATGGTATCACATTCCAGCAATATGGTCCCCATGGACAAGTGAATGTAGTTTTGTGTTGATCCTCTTTGGCAATCATGATTTGATTATATCCTAAAAAACCATCCATGATTGATAGCATTTCATGCCTAACTATTAAGTCTATATGATTTCAATGTTAGGAAGAGGGAAATCATCCTTCGGGCATGCTTTGTTTAAGTCTCTAAAATCAATGCATATTATGATGCCCCTAGTGGGTTTTGAGACTAGTACCAAGTTTGAAACCCACTCAGGATAATCTATTGGTCAGATATATCCAATGTCAAGAAGCTTCTATAACTCAAGTTTGACCAAGAGTGCTATTTGAGGGTGCATCTTCCTTAACTTTTTCTTTACTGGTTTGGCTTTCGGATAGACTGCTAAGTGATGCACAACCACTTTTGGATCAAGGCCTGGAATATCTGTGTATGACCATGAAAATTTATCTCTACTCTCTTTCAAGAATGTTTCTCGGTTCTTTTGTTCTTCATCAAACAAGGATTCGATATAGAAAGTGATCTTGAGTGCTTCTTCTATTCCCACATTGACTGGAGTGTCCTCTGCTAAGACTGTTGATTTCTCTAGATGTATTGCACTAAGGGGGGGATAGAATCCCTCATCCTTGGGCACCTCAAATTGGTTTTTACCCTCAGGCACATCCTTTCTTTTTACTATTTTGGGATCAAAAAGTGTCATAGTGTGGTTTTCACTCGAAGATCTACATCTTAGTTGCATTTCATCAATTTTGTGACTGAAGGATTCAATAGTCTCCCCATAGTATGCTCATGGGTCTAACTCTATTTCAAAACCTTCCTTGTGATATTCCCATGGTAATTTGTCACAGAGTCCCATGAATTTTGAGATTGCTTCATCATTTTGAAATAAATCTAGAATTAGTGGTCCATGTTCGTCCAAATAAATGAGTTGCGGGTATACTAGGCGTATTTCAACTTGTTGACCGCTCAGAGTGGAGGATGTTATAGATATCATGAAGAGGGATTTATTCTCAAATAGGTCAGTGACATCAATGGGGAATTCATCCAAGGTCATATCACGTGATGTAGGTAACCAAGAGGAAGCCTCAGCCTGTTTAGCAGAAGTACCTTTGTCGATAATGGTTACCTTGCTAGTAGTACAACCTAGGCCAAGATTCTTTAGGAATTTCTCAAGAATGATAGGTTCTAGCAAACCATTCTCATTTTTTCCCAGTTTCTCATTCTTGGTATAGCCCCATCCCTTCATTAGTTGCAAGCCTTTATTGTCATCTTCCATGGGAAGAACAGGAACAGGTCATTCATCTTGATAGAGGAATTTAGATACATCTTCCTCATTGACATCTTCTTGGTTCAAATCTCCCCACTTGGTGATGGTGGTAGCTGCCATCTTGATTAACTCAGGCTATTTATTGCTAGTTGTGTGTTTCCCATGGAATTGAGGAGAAAGAGGTATCTCTCCTAAGACAAAGGTATCATTCATTAGTTTATAATTTCCACAACCATCATCATGGATCACTGCTTTGATGTCGGGTATGCTCTACATAATGAGTGATTTTGTTTCAGAGGTACATGCAAGGGATGATGGGTCAACAAATGAGGTAGAAGGTGTAGGCCCTTCATCATTCTTGGGTATTTGGAGGATTTTATAGAACTTAGCTTCAAGGTTCTTGCAATAGTAAATGGGCTCAAGATCTCCATGGATGGTAATTTATCTACCCTCAAAGGAAAACTTTACACATAGATGATAGGTTGAGGCTACAGCTTTTGAGCCATGGATCCACGGTCATCCAAGTATGATTTTGTAGGGAAGATCAAGGTCTAATACTTGGCATGTAGTTTCTGCAATTATAGGTCCTACTTGGATGGGTAATGTAATGATGCCTTGTGATTCCCGCTCTTGGTCATCATATTCTCTAATGGTGGTGCTCTTTTCTTTCTTAATAGTATCCTCTAAATATCCCAAGTGTTTGATCAGCTAAAGGGTACAATGTTCATACCAGCACCTCCATCTACTAAGACTCTTTTGACCTTTTTTTTGTGAATGACAGCCTCAAGGTATAAAGAATGGTTATGAGATGGTTGTGATGGTAGGTCTTATTATAAGGTGAGAAGGTGATTAGTGATATGCCCTACCATAGCTTGTAACTGATCTGTATCAATATTCTTAAGGATGGATGATTCTGACAAAGCTTTCTCTAAGATTTGCCTATGTGCAGGTGATAACCTCAATAGTTCTAAGGTTGATATATGTGCAAGGGTCTTCTTAAGTTGATCTAGGAGATTGTACTTACTGGGATTTGATGTTGGAAAAGTAGGTTGTGTCCTAGATTGAGATGGGAGTCCTTGGGTGATGATGGTGATAACACTATCACAAGAACCGACTACATTAGAATAGGTATGTTGCACGTTTGTGTAATCCTTAGCTTTTTCATTATTGTTCCCTTTATTATGATATGGCATAGGGTTCTTGTATATCTTAATATCTTGATTCCTATCTAATACCTCAATAGATATGGTATCGTTCTCTATAAGGTCTTGGATAATTTTTTTAGCCACATGTAATTTTTCATTTTATGTCCTTTGATTTTTTGAAAGTCACAAAGATCGTTCTCGTTGTACCAGGATGATTTCTCTTGGGGTTCTTGGTAGTTATCAAAGTTGGGAAATGTTATCAAGTTTGACTCTACCAATTTCTTCATGATGGTCTTGATAGGTTTTGATAACTATGTGTACTTATGTTTAAGATAGTTGTTCTTGTTAGGGGTTTTCCTTTCTTGTGATTTAGTGTTGGTGATCTAATTGTTCTAAGGGGGTGTTGTTTGTTGGAAAGTTGGTTGAATGTTAGGAATGTTATTGTTGTTTGGCCTAGGAGCAATTAGGACCACCTTAGCATCTACCACACCATCATTCTTTACATTCTTGTTCTTGGCCTAGACACGAGGCTTGTCGTTTGAACTAGTTGATGGTCAATTGTCTTTGTAAGCTAGGGTATTCCCCTGTGAGATTGGAGCTCTCTTAATGTTAAGGGCTCTAGGGAAAAGCTCTTCATATGACGTGATGCACTACATTTTCAAGTGGAAGGATAGATCTAGATCTATATTTGCTATGATAATCCCCACTTGTACATCGAGAAGAGGCCATTTGCTCTTACTAGCTCTTTGTCTCCATTTTTGTAAGAAATTAGCAAAATTTTCTCCTTTATTTTATCTGAGAGTGTAAAACTCTTCTAGGCTTACGTCCATGTCAAGGTTAAAAGAGAAGTGATTGTTGAATTTATTTGTAATTTCTTGAAAAAATTTGATACTAAGAGGCAATTGAGAAAACCAATCCATAGCAGGACCTGTTAGACTTCAGGGGAAGAGGTGCATTAAATAAGAATCATTGTAAGCTACCTCCATACACATGACGTTAAATTCTTTGACATGGTCCATAGGAATTCCTCTCCCTTTGTATTTATCAAATTTGGGGATTTCAAAGTTGGGAGGGAATGATACCATTATGATGTTTCGATCAAGTGGATAGGGACATAGGTTCTATGTATGGGGATTCTTTGTCTTACCCATCTGAAGGTCCTGCATTTCTTGTGACAACACCTGAAGTTGTATGGGGTGTATGGTGGTGTGATATTTTGTGAAGGTGATTGGGGTATTGATGTATATGTTCCTAACGTGTTTGTATTGATGATGTTTTGTTGAGGATTATAGTAGGAACTTGGTTGTTTTTGTTGTTTTTGTGCATACTATTGATTTGGTAAGGCTTGTTGTTGAGCTTGTTGTTGTTGTTGAGCCACTAGGGCTTGTTGTTGGGTCTATTGTTGTTGTTGTGCTACTAAGGCTGCTCGATGCACTTGATGTTGTTGTGCTAAGGCTGATTGTTGTGCCATTAAGGCTGCTTGTTGTGCCGCTAATGGTGCTTGTTGTGCCACTAAGGCATCTTGTTGTTTTTTGTTGTTGTTGTTGTTGTTGTTGTTATTGTTGTTGTGTTGCTAGGGTTGCTTGTTGTTGTTGTTGTTGTGCTATTAGGGCTGCTTGTTGTTGTTGCTACTATTATAAGGCTTGTTGATATGCTTGTTGGTCTTGGTTTAAAGCTAATGCATGTGCTTGTAGTGAAGGATCAGGAGGTTTTTGAGATATCTATGATGGGTTTTTAGTGGTGATATTTTGAGTGGGTAGCAGATTGGTGATGGGAGGTTGGGGTTTCCCTTGGTTTAACATTTCTTGTAAGATAGTGGATTGAGGTGGAGGAATGTAAGTTTGAGGTCTCATTTTATTTTTCCTGGTAAAGGGGATTGTGGGGAAAGATGAGCATGGTGCCATTAGATTATGCAATGCAAATGACACACTAGGACCTTGATTCCATAGATTAAAAATGTTTCCTTGTCCCATGTCTTGAAGATTTCCTTGTGTTAGGGATTTAGACATGTTATTACCTAGATTTATGGGATTTGTTACTAAGGGATTGTTTGGATGTGGGTTGATGATGGACGGGATAGATGGGTTTTGTGAAACCAATCATATGGATGAACTAGTTGGAGGGTAGGATAGAGATGTCCCTTCTTGTATTAAGGGTTGGCTTTGTGTGAGGGTATTTCCTTCACCATTTGGATCTACTTCTGACACTTGGTCCATACTACTTTGCATAATGTTGGGCACACTTGTGGTACATGTGGGGATTGATGAAGAGGGGTGTCCTCGAAATGTGGAAGTTGTGGTGGAGTAATGAATTATAATTGGTTTATATGGTTGTTTGGGATCTTTTGGAACAGGAGAAGCACCAAATGTAGGTGTCCAAGTGGTCGCTTGGGATGGGTTATTGGCTTCAAGAGTTCCCACAAGTGTGTTGCTTTCAAATGGAAGGGTATGGCCAAAATCCTTAGCAAGACTAGTTGTAAGGCTAGATGTTGATGTTTCATTTAGCCTGAGGCATGGAGTTGTGAAGCATTGTGTCATATTTTATGCAACAAATGATTGGGAGATAGGAGCTATACTTCCCAAGGCTTGATGTTCCATGATTTCCTCCCTAGTAAGTTCAAATGGATTTTTTGTGATATCTTCTATCTCATATGGCCCTGATGGTGATGAAGTTTGTTGTGATGGAGTAACGTGACTTCTTGGATCAAATTCTAAAGGAGTTGGATCACTTGAGGTAAATGTGACTTTGGTTTTCTCCATGGTTCTCTTGTTTTGTGATCTCGTCTTTACCATAAATTTTGGGTCACCTCTAGGAGAGTTATGTTGTGATTTGTAATGTTTGAACTCTCTAGTTGACTCAAATCTAGGTAAAAGGGATGCTCTAAGTCTTTTTCCTACAATTATGATAATGGGTGATGAAAAGGTGGGTGATGTTGGCCTCCTACAATGATTTAACAACTAAGCTCTTGCAGTTGTGTTTTAGATATTGGACATCTAAATTCAATAGCTATTCAATCATCATGATGGTGCATTTAACTTGTCAACCAAGGGACATGAACTTGAAATGGGTCAGCACAGTATGTGCACTAGGAACTCAAAGTAGCCATTTCCATTCTACAACTATACTAAGACACAATGTTAAAAAGTAAATTGCTTGGCAAGGAATAACATAAATGTTGAACATCAACCAACAACTATACTAAGCTAAAATGCATAATAGAAATGGAAATATGAGCAAACAAATAAGAAACTACTATGTTTGCTTTGGTTGCAGGAACAGTCACAAAATGGAATTCTAGTGGCTACAAGAATAGTCAGTGCCAAATTCTTAACTAATTACTGAATAGAAAGTAATAACTCTACTAAACTAAGCTAAAGGATGGATTTCTCACCAAGTGGACCCCCTTGGATAAGTATCCTCTACTACTAATGAAAAATTAGATGCACAAACTCGGAACTTCATTTTATTCGTCAAGAAACATGAGTACCATAGAGCAATGTAACTATATTACTGAAAACCAAGAATGCAAGTACAATATCAGATCATGCAACCTCCTGAAAAGGAGCATCTGATCCTTAGTTATACTACCAACTAAGAAGGGCAGTCAACTCCATGAACTAGGAGGATGCCACTTTAGGGAAAGTAGAGAAAATGCAGAGGCAGTTACGCGCACATGGAATCTGGTCAGATGTACCTATAGATTTAGCACAGCAATAACGCCAATATTCACTCAACAACATTAAAGTCCACTACAAGGTAGTTACATTCGATGTGCATGGGGAATCTCATTCCATCGACCTCCTTTGACCTTTGAACAATTCCCTTGTTGGATGTTATGGTGCATGCCCAGCTGGTGGTGTCTCTCAATTTAGTATCCTCAAATTATATCTACATGGAAATGTTAGCATGCACAATAATCACATATATATAACTGCCTTAAAGAAAATTCATTAACCACATGAAAAATTAATATAGAGAGTCCATATAACATGCCAATGTCATAAAATATTTGGAGAAATAAGATTAGGCCCAATGTTTATAGTTTGAGGAAATATCATAAGAAATATCAACACTTAAAATCAAGGTCCATGAAAACTTTAGCAAGTAAATTATAAATTCTACCAAAAATTAGACCATAAACTAGGCTCATCACTCCCCCCAACCTAAGGTTTTGTTGGTCCTCCAACAAGGGAAGGGTTATTCTTTTGCTTGGTCAATGCTCTAAAATTTGCAACTGACAATTGTCCTACATCAGTGTTTGTTGTGCGTGAATCAAGGTCCCAATAGAATCCTCCCAATCTGTCCAATCTACTCCATCGTTGTCTCTCTGCAGCAATATCGTAGTGGTAAAACCTGAATTTTGGTATGGGCCACATCAAAATGGGTGGCTGAAAAGTCAGGGGAAGCCAGAATCATCCTTTTGTCCTTCTAATCTATATATACTTGTCAATTATTTTGAGTGTTTCAACATAGTTTTGGATGGAATGAGGTTCAGCCTATTTTAGCTCATCGGTTAGGTTGTTCCATCTTTGTGAGAGGTATCTCTTCATAGTTTCCTCTTTTTCCTTTTCCTTCATCTCATACTCACTGTAGACTTCTTCTATCCAAGGCATAATCCTATTACCATAGCTAGGTCTGAAAAGCATTATGTACCATTCACTATAAATGTCCCTTGGATTCCTTGATTCAGCCTTGATGGCCAGAGGGATGTTGGATTCCAATTACTTATAAGCCCCGTATTGTTGTTCCAAACTGATCTCATTTTTTACCCGACATAAATGCCCTTAATTAGACATCTCCAACATACATCAGTGGATTCCAATCATGGTCTTGAGTCACAACATAATTATACAAATAAAACTCACATAGAAAATTCTTCATTTCAAGGGAAGCAATTTGATGAGCATTGAAAAATTCAACATGAGTCTCAATAGAAAGGTTCAAACCTGAGACAATTCTCGCCAACTTAAAAGAAAGATATTTCTCCTTCAAGTGCAAAGCATAGACCCTTGAAGGGGTCTTGCACTCTAAAATCTATGGTACCAAGGCTATCATATCATCCACATTCTTCTTCAAGGTGGCAATTTCTGCATTCTTATCTTCAATCTCCTCATCTTTCTTTTTAATTTCCTTCTTTAATCTGCAATTCTCCTTTTTCCATTCCTCTTCTCTTCTTTGCATCTCTTTCCATAAATGCATAGCTACCATGTGCATTGAAAAATTAGGGGGGTTATGCATTCCTACCATCATTTTTCCTGGCACTAATGCTTGCTCTTCATATAGTACTAATTGCAAGGATTCAAGTTGTCCCATCAACTCTGGTTACAGGGATACTAATTGTTCTCCCAATTCTTGTTGCAAGGCCTCTTATTCTTCTTCTTGTTGTTGCTATAGGATCTCGTGCTGTAGGATCTCTTGCTACAGGAAATCTTGATTTTCCCCATACCCTTGATTTTTGACTTGTTTTGCAATATCAGCAAGATCTTCCAATTTTATGTTTACTGTCATCTTAAATATATCCTCTTCTTCGACATTCACCTACCCCATTGGAGCTTTTGTGTCCCCCTATGATATTTCTTTATACTTAGGGCTTTCCTGTGGAGGCATACCAAAGGTTGCCCTGGTTGGTCTTGATTTTTTGGGAGGGACTCGTGTTTTTCTTTGGCGACAGGATGAACAGTGTCATCCTTCTGCTTCCTAGAGCCTGGTACTTCTTTTTCTGTCATTTGATTTTTAGCTTTTCCTTTTCTCATTTCTGACTCTCTCTTCCATGCCCTAGTTTTCATTAGGATTCCAATTGGAACATCATCATTAGAATCTGGAGGAGAACTTTCTTCATCTAAGTGCTCTATCCCAGAAGAGCTAATTTCTATGGTTTCTTTTGTTGCAGGAGGGTTTGCACTAGGGCCTGTGCCAGAGGTTGAAGCACCAAGAGTGAATTTAGACATGCTCAATCTCCTAATAGACCTAAGAGGTTGAGGTAAAACCCTAGGTTCTAAGTGCTCAGGTCTAATTTGATCATTTTTTATGAATTCTTCCCAAATCATTCTAGATACATCATGCAAAGACTTCTCAACTAACAATTTAATCAAACAATGGTGGGAAATGAAATTTTCCCTACCTTTCTAAGTCTCGGGCACCATGATTGAAAGAAGGTTGCATAGCACATTTGGCACATTCATCCTCCTCTTGTGCCTCATGTGATTCAAGAGTTTAAAATGCATAGAATGTATATTTGACTGGTGTCCTTCACAGGTGATATATTTTATGACATAAACAGCTATCTGCTTCCATGGCTTAGGCAGAGAGGTTATCTTCGCACCTTGTTTATCTATGCTCAATGGAGGGTCGCTTGGTTCTATAAATTCAGCCCTAGCTGATCTGGCATCTCTAGAAGCAGGGTAATCTTCACCGTTGGCCGGCAACCCTGTAACCTCTACAATTATTTAGTCGGTAGCCAATACTTCTAGCCCTTTTAATGTGGCTTTCCCTTCAGACAATGTCTAGGAGAATTCTAGTTCAATTCCTTCATCAAAACCATCCAGCTTCATGAAATAGTCTAACCATCCATAGTTTCTAAATTCAGCTACGTAGGGTGCATCCTACAATAATACATCATGCATCGTGGGTTCATTTCGAATTAACCCACCTCCCATTGTTTATAATCAAACAATCACTCAAAGGTTTCTTTCCTACAATTCTCATTTGAAACCAAATTCACCTTCCTACAACACTTGCCAAATTTCCAATGTCAATGTCGACTAAATTTTCCCTTTTTACCTTTTTTTGTAGTTTGAGATTGTGGCAGGGTCAATAATGGAAAGGAAGGAGTAATAAAGGAAAGCTATGATGGAGAGAAATGGAGGCAGTAGTTGGTGTCACCTCACACATGCGAGTCATCCTCTCACTCAGATTTCAAATTGGCTCAATTTAAATTTTGTTGATGTAGACCAGCATGGACTGACACGTGAGCAAAGTATTCACATCTTTTTCCTCCCCCCCAACCTAAATTTGGGCATGTGTCCTCACATGTGAGATGATTTCACAGGGGTAGGGAATAATGGCATGCTATGGTGAACATCCATATTAATGTACAATAATTAAATGGTTGCACTAAATACAATTAAGATATAGCAATTAATGCGCACATACCTGAATGTGTGAAGGATTCATTGCAAAGATTACGGAGAAATTACCGTTCACCTTTTTAGGAAATAAGTTGAGCAATTAATGAAAATGAGGTGGAATGAGGTGGAGTGGAATGAAGTGAAGTGATGGAAGAGAGAGAAAGGTGGAGATGGATGGGTGGATGGGTGGATGGGTGAAGAAATGGACTCCCACAAAAGTGGAAGTCTTTATTATGACAAGTCTATACCTTAATTAACCAGAAGGAGGGACACTAGGTCCACTTCCTTCGGCTGCAGGAAGCTTGGGTGCAGCATGCTGAGTGAATTGTTGCAGGAACTCCTCCTTGGAAGTTGGCTTGTAATACAATCTAAGGTGATGACCATTGACAACCAGCTTGAATCTAACTGGGTCAATAGTAGTGAGTTGTACAGCACCATTAGGGAATACTTCAGCAACCTCATATGGTCCTAGCCACCTCATTTGCAATTTTCCAGTATTGTCCCGATATCTGAAATCATAAAGCAATGCCCAATCTCCTGGTTGGAATTTCTTGTCCTTCATGGATTTATCATGCCACCTAATTCTTTGATTCTACACTACCTCTATGTGATGTAAGGTTGATCTCCTCATCTTATCGAAAGCATTCAACTGTACGATTCTTTCTCTTTGTGCCTCAGAAATATCCATCCCCAATTCTACTGTAGTCTGAAGAGTCTTATGTTCAAATTCAATGGGTATCATGGATGTCTTTCCATACAGCAACTCAAATGGAGTGAAGCCTATAGTTGTTTCCCAAGTAGTTCTATAGACCCAAATAGCTTCTCGTGATTTGTTTTCCCAAACCTTTTTATGAAGAGACACTATTTTGGTCAGGATGGCTTCAATCTCCCTATTAGTCACCTCAACTTGGCCATTGGCCTGGGGGTGATAAGGAGTAGACTTCCTGTGTCTTATGTTGTACTCATTGACCAGTGTTGCAACAAGGGTTGATATGAATTGAGCCCCTTGATTAGTCACTATCTCTCTTGGAACTCCATACCTTGTGAAAATATCCTCATAAAGAAATTTTGCAACCTTGTTATCTCTTGCATGCTTCATGGCCTTAAATTCTACCCACTTAGTTACATATTTAGTGAAAACTAAGATATAATACTTACCATTTGATGGAGGATCTATGGGTCCTACAAAATCTAGTCCCCATTTTTCAAATGGAGTGATTACTACCTGAGGGAAAAGTGGAATCTCATCATATTTGGTTGGTCTTCCCATTCTTTGGCATCTATCATATTTTATTGTATACCTTCATGCATCCTTGTGGAGTGTTGGCCAGTAATATCCTGTGCTCAAAATCTTCACAGTCATCCTCTTGGCTGCAAAATATCCTCCACATGGTTTGTTGTGGCATGCATACAAAATGTCATATGTCTCATCTTCTCTCACACATTTCCTCATGGCATGGTCTGGTCTAGTATAAAATAAACATCCAAAAATCCATGAGAAAGGAAAATATTTTTCAATGAGCGCCCTTCTCTCTTTTGGAGGGAAGTGAGGAGGAACTCTACCTATGACCAAATAGTTAGCTATGTCAACATACCAGGGTGTTTGTACATTGATGGAGAATAGATGCTCATCAAGAAAAGAGTCATTTATGGCCTAATTATCTTCTGATGTAGTCAACCTTGAGATAAAATCTGCAGCAACATTGGCCTTCCCTAGTTTATCCACAATGGTTATGTCAAACTCCTGCATCAACAATAACCATCTTGTCAGCCTACCAAAGATCAAAAGTTTATTCATGAGATATCTAATGGTTGCATGATCAGTGTGCACAAAGATTTGGTAGCTGTTGATGCCAAAATTGGGAGATACTTGATTGCCTTTATGGGAAACTCGGTTCAAGGGGGACCCCTTTGCGCCAAACTGAGTGACCTCCAGATTTTAAAGAAGCGGCTTCTTCTATATAATGGGTTTTGGAAAGGGAAAAGGAAGCAGATATAATGAAACAAATATTAATCTAAGGCGATGCACCAAAGCTTACTGATAGGCACGATAAATCATAGACTCAAGGGCCTGAATGTCATAGTTATGTTCCAAAACATCAGAAACTTAAAGCAATAGCATAAACAATTCATTTAATTGACATAAAACAGTATCGCATACATTCTCACCGCTAAGAAGAGTCATTAAGACATGATTTAGACCAGCAAGTTTGCATTCAATATATAGAAGTCTCCTCAAATGAAATGCTTAAGACAATAAGAAGCACAGTTCACAGTTTAATCAAGACATAAAAAATAAAAAGGCCGAACAATAGGCACAGTCTGAAAGTTTCTTGCTAATAAACATGCAAAAAAGGCCTGGTGTCTCTTGCTAAAACCAGTATTCTTCCTAAAAATCTTGGACCATTTTCCCTCAACAGAGAGAGTATATATAGCCGGAGAGCAAAATCCCACCGCCTGGAGAGTTGTAACAGAAAGATTCCACAATCTCCCATAATGATGCCCGAATAAGAATATTCCCAATGCCGTTATGAGAGCAGCCAGTCAGAGCACAACATCCAGTTGGTCAGTTACAGGCGTGCCCTTTGTAATGATGGCAGTGGTCCCAACCAGGCTTCGAAACGACGAGTGCCGCCCACCGCCTTAGAGAACCATGGCGAGCAGCAGTCAATGACACTATCCCGCTCGGCCATCACATAGCTTGCTTTGATAATCAATGTAAGGCACGTGGCAGCAAATCGCGGCCCGAATGAAAACTCCTCCTCCATCGATCGAGAGCTTGCGGAGAAGTGACACGTGTTCAGGGGACTGAGGCTACTTTGAAAACGGGGAAAGGCCGCATGAACCGGGTGGTGAAAGACGCGTGGCCGCGTTTCGCAGCCCGTGGTGCTCTCGTCCCTGCTGTTGTTTTTTAAAAACTGCGAACCGCTTGACACGTGAGCGAAGGTAGGTCCCGCCAGGAAAGAAAGAAGGCCAATAGAAATCATTCGCAACCCGCTGCAGCATATTCTATTCTTGCTAGGGAAAGATTGCGATACACCGCCACGTACAATGATGTGGGCCCCTCGATGAACCCTAGGAGTATCAGACCCTTATGGAAGGCTTAGCAACCCGAAGGAAACACTAAGCAACAGAAAATGAAAAACCTCGCAGGCGAGACACGTGGGCGCCCAGCGCAGCATCTCAGGAGCCGAACGGGGAGCCACTTGCCAAAGTTGCGAAGCGAGGAATGCACAAAGTGAAAGATCAGAACCTGCTGGGAAGCCGAAGAAACGCGGAGACGCACAGGCTAGCGCATGAATATGTGCAAAAAGGGGACCCGAATGGAGCTGCTTGAAACATTATTTCAACAGCTTTTGGCGACTAACAGGGGCATTTTGGATAAGGAACGGAGAACCCAAAAACTCTCTGGTTCCACAGACCAGAGCCTTCCTCTATAGGGCAAATGGAGTTAGAGCTTTGAGAATGTAGCCTGCAAAGGCACCCATTCATTTTCGAATGGCTTTGCCATGCTGCGTAAATTCTCTTGTGCCCTGCGGAGATCAATAGCTTCCTTATGAGGCAGCACGTCTAGCAGGCCAACGCCTGCTTGGATATGGAAAAGTAGCTGAGAGAGTGGATGAATGATTGTCTCGATATCTGTTGCTGTTGGGGGGCTGCCGAGTTCCTTGAATGCCTCCAGATCGTTCTCCTTCTGCTCAATAATCTCCGTAATCTGCGCAGCCGTGGCAATAGTGCCATCCTCAAGAAATGGAGACGGCAATCCCAACCTGCCCAACTCAGAGAAACTCCCTCGAATGCCATCCAGCGCTTTGTTTAGAAAAGCCGCTGCTGCCTTAGTGCGCTGGAAAGCGGAGTGGCAATGAATGAATCTATTTGCTGTTTGAGCTGCGGTGTCCCTATCTTCGATACCTGCCCTGGCGAGGATCTCGTCTGAGACCGAGTATAGCTTATTTAGCAAGTCCCTTGCCTCGGGCACCTTTTCCAGGATGAAACGCGGGAACTGTTCCATTGTGTCATGGGCCTCCTGATTGAGTTTTAATGCCTTGTCGATGAACCGGAGGGTAGGCTGCAGATTTAGGCAGAAGGCTTTAATTTTCTCCCAGTGAGAGATGTACAATTGCCTGACCAGTGGGATGATATCAGGTTGGGCAGGGGCTGGTAGCAGAGAGGCCCTAAGCGAAGAAATCTCCGTGTCTCTTGAAATGAGGGCCTCGGCAAATTCTGCCTTCTTCTTTTTCTCAGATGCCAACTGCTCTGCATAGCTGCTCATTTCTTTATGCCAATTTTGTTCAGCTCTAGAGTGGTTAGCCGATTGCTCTTCTAATGAAGCTTTTGTCTCTCGGAGCTCATCTTCTAGCTTGGTCTTTGTTTCTCGGAGCTCCACTTCCAGTTTAGTCTTCAAACCTTTGAATTTGGCCTCTTTTTCCTGTACCTTTTGCTGATACTGCTCTTGTAGGCGTTTCATCTCTTCACCTTTCTCTGCCAGCTTCTGACTGTACTCAAGGCGGAAACGTTCAAGCTCCTCCTCTATCGATTGTAGGCTCTGTCGCGCTACTTGGTTTTGATTCTGTAATTCTTTTAATACGGCTGGGTCGGCTACTTGGGTCTTTGCAATTTCGCCCTGAAGCCTGTTTCTCTCATTTTCTGCTGTTAGCGCCCTTTCTGTCATTCAGGCGATATCTGCCTCTAAGGATTTCTCCTTTGCCTCTAGAAAACTCACCCTGTCTTTGGCTTGCCTTGAGCTGTTCATCCTTCTTCTTTAACTGGCGACCAGTCTTTAGGAAGTCGGAAGTGACCACCCGTTGTGTCTCCTCCATGATTTCGACTTTATCTTGTGGCCGGGCTATCTTCATGTCCAGTCCGACAGCATAAATATCATAGTCCTCTGGTTGCATTTCTCCTTGGGGCTTGTTTATCCTTGGGTACATAGTTGCAAACTTTAATTCTTGGCGGGCCTCGTCATACGAAGCCTGTACTCTCGGCTCGGCGGGGGCATTGTCATCCTTTGCCCTCCGTCGCCTCATTCTATTTGCGCGCGCTTCCTTCCCACAATCTATTTGTGCAATGAACTCAGCTGGTGATGAAACCAGCCCACCTGCGAAGGGAACACCGGAAGGCAGGGCGTAGGGATAGGTAACTTTCATAGGCGTGCGCATTTTTTCTTCTGGAGGGTGACGGTTTGCGGAGAAAAGTGTGGCACGTTCCATAGCTTAGCCTGGGGGGTATCAGCATGGCTAGATATTTGCAACGGCTGAACCGGAGATTCAGTCGTAAGGCCTGTTGGCCGAGGAAAAAGAGTCGCTGCCTGGGGCTCGGTTTGCTGTAGTGGGAAGGGATCTGTAAGCATCTCAGAAAAAGAGTGGGGGCCGATGGGAGGAATACTTTCGGAAAGCGAGGTGAGGAAAGTCTGGGCGGCGCAGTAGGCGTTAGCATGCTTGGAGGGGTGATAATAAACGGTTGGGCTTGCGAATACTGGGCAAATCCAACGGAATAAGATGGGTCAGAAACAGAGGGTGGAGGGCTCGGACGAAGGGCAGGAGTTGCTAATTGAGTAGGGACAGATGCGAAAGAATAAGATGTAAGAGAGGAAGGAGTGAAATGTACCTGCTGACTGGTCGGCGGTGGCATCGGGATCGTTTGAGACTCGCCCGCAACCTTTGGCATTTGACTAGCAGCGGGTGTTTCCCCTTCGGCCGGTTCATGTGAAACTGTCCCAATAACACTTTTCGTGCGTTGCCTTTTCGCGGGGGGACACTCACTAACCTTGGCAGTCAGATCCTTTTGCTGGGGCACTAGCCTGACTGGTTTAGCGGCCCATGTGCGGGTAAGCGAGCCCCTTGATATGTTAAAGCGCACATTAGTGCCCACATAGGCGGGATGCCCGGGGGCATCGCCTTCCTGTGAAGATATCGCCGTCTCTTCCTCCTGCTCATCGGAGCCTTCGGCTTCGCTCTTGTTAGCACTGGAGGTCGAGCTGGGATGGCCTTCATCCTAGTATCTTTCAAATTTCTGGTCGTCCTTCAATTGATTATAAGGAGCTTTCAACTGCCCTGTTTCCTGGCGCTATCTCCAGAAAGCTTTTATTTTTTCATCGCTCCATTCCTCATCCACTTTCAACTTGTTAAGCATGTTGCGCTCTATCGGAAGGTTGTCCCTAGCCACGGCCACTGGAAAGTAGAACTTGTGCCATGGGCCCCTGGTATTTGGCATAGGGATTTGTGCCAATTCAACCAGATCTTCATCTTTATCAGTCCGGTTATTTCGCCGCTTCTCCCAATATGGTCGGGGAACATGTGGAACTTTCATATGCGGCTTAGGTAGGTCATTGAAAGGGTTGTAATCCCACTTATCATTTACTAATACTAGCCCTAGGTGTGCCAGCTTGTCCCCTAGTAGCTCATGCGATCGCTTTTTGGCAAGCGTTATTGACTTGAAACTCTTTGGGCAAGTGAAGAATCCCTTCCTCATGACACTTTTGCCGCTACAAAACATGAAATCAATGATGCATACCTGCCGGTAAACCTCCAGCGCAAGCACTCTATTAGTGATGCAAGCCGGGAGTAGGAAAGACCTACCAATAAAGCCCCTCATTCGAAGGATCGTGAAATCCTTGCTCAGGAACCAGTCACAAGCGGAGGTGTAGCCTTGCAGAAATCCAGTCTGCTTCGTGTTAAGCCAGATGATATCACCCTCTCTGATCAAATCATTCAGGACCGGGGCTATGAAATAGTCCGCGAAGGCATAGTAGTCATATGTTGCGGAAAGGTAGGGTGTCCATGTAGATACCGGCTTTCTTTTGTTCTGCTTGTCAAAAATTGATAGTGGGATAAATTAGGTGAAGAAATTCGGATTCTGATGCAGGAACATGTGGACCAGGTAGGAAAGAAATCTAAATTTCTTCTCCACCTGATAATTCTCCATTTGCTGTATCATTTCTTCGACCATGAACTCGACAAAATCATACCAGAAAAGTTCACGCTGCCTGCGAAACTGTATTGCAGGGCCCAGCTGAAAAGCCTCGATCTTCTCATTGGAATCACGGCCGCAAACAAATGCCAGCATGGATATGGGGTCTTGGAGGTCATCACGAAATGAACCGCACAACAATGGGATGCTCGGTGCCTTAGCGGACGCAACACCCTTCCTACTAGTCTCCTCTAATAGGAAATCGGAGCTGGTTCTCATCCTTTTCCATATCTTTTCCCCTTTGTTTGGGCTGAACTGTTTGATTTTCTCCTTTCTTGTCCTGGGGTCAGGAATGCATAGCATATGCCAGATGGCTTCCGGGCTGATATGAACCCTTAAATTGCGACCCTCAATGCAGTGGGTCTTTGGATTATAGCGTTGAACAGCTGCGTCGACCACCTCCGGGCAATAGTGCACGAATGGGACCATGTATTGTGGCAAACCGCTATACCAGACTCTACTTGTCGTTGCCTTCTCCGCCGCTGGTGCTGATAATCTTGCACAAACCGCCTCTCTAAGAGACTTAGGGTTCCTAGCAAGCTTTGGATCGTAGATATTAGCCCACTTTTCTCCAACCTTTTTAGGGTTATTCCACTCTTTGGGCTTCTCTAGCTCCTCTGTGTTGGGTCTCCTCACCTTCTGGGGTATACCAGGAGTGGCATACACTACATCATCGTACACGTAAACCTCGGCCGAAGAACGAATAGCCGAATACAGTTCCTGGCTAATCCCTTCCTCTGCTGGCTGAGCTGAAGATTCCGCCATCTTTCTTCGCGGCAGAACTTGAAGGTTCGCTGGCCTTTGAATACGCTTGCACTAGAAATACAGACAGAAAACACTTCGCGCACTCCTTAGCTTTTTGGAAAAAGACTTAGGAACAATAAGCGTTATCATGCAATAATAGCAACTTTCCTCAAGGTGGTAGGTGAGCGCGAGCCCTTGCATTTAATTCGGCATGTACCGTTAACTCCACAACTCGTGCAAGATGAGCTGATTGCTTTTTCGAGGTGGCTGGATTTCATCATTGCTTTCAAAAGATCATGTGATACGCCCTGATTTCCTTGGAAATTGAGCTTGCAACTGGCCTTCTCACCTTGGGTTAGCATGTACCGGTAATTAATATCCCTGGCCGGAATGATTATGCCAAGCAAACGATCATCACCTGAAAGAGATACGAATATCGCCTCGGGCTCTAGGATGTGCTTGAGATTTGACACCATAGCATACGGCCATACGTCCCTTCATCAACAAGTGCCACCCTTTTAAAGCTCAATTAATTAACTTGATTTAATTAAGCATGCCTTGAGCCATGCTACCACGCGTGTGCCAGCCCAAAACGTGAACAAACGCAGACTCGGCCCTCGAGATCACGGCCAATATACATCACGTTGCTTACGGGCGGATTGGCATACGTCTTGTCAATTTTCTATAAATAGGCTAGTAGATAGCGAACATATGCACTTTGCGCCCAAGAAGTGATAGGCAAGTAGAATACTGCAAAGCAAGTCTTTTCATAGGTTAGGTGGTGAGCAGATTTCGACATTACTCAGCCGATTTAGGAATAGTGCTAGGAGAGATGGATACTCCTATTCGCCTAACCTCCTTCAAATCACAAACAGCGTTTGTAGGTGAGATCTCTACCAGAAGGCTCAAGAGAATGACGAAGAACAAACACTCGCTGGTTCTAGTAGCCATCAAGTGGGTTCTCGGCAAGGACTGTGTTGAGTATGAAGATAAGCATCGGGTGAACACCGACGTGTGCTTGCACTTTGTAGCGTCTATGCTGGACATTTGTGTCCCTCGGCCACTTGTATTGAAGCTAGTCAAAGAAATCTTCCCGAAGAAGTACCTGAATGGGCTCGGCGAGGTTGTCACCCATGCTGCGTATGGGATTGGCCTGCCAACAGCCGACGACCTGCGCCGCTTTATCGAAGAAGAAGCTGTTGTCGTTTGGCACCCATTCCTGAGCGGATTCTGCTTGTAGACCCGCGTTCAGCACCAGCAAAGGGTTACCCAAGCTCTTCACTTCCTGTTCAGGAGTTACAACGTGATACCCTTCTACGATGTAGAGTGGTATACTGACTTCAGGAACTTGGTGTATCCACCACCGACGACAGCCGCGCTTAATGATGCTGCCAGTGCCGCCGAGGAACCTGTTGATGAGGACGAAGCGGACGCTGTCTTGAATGCGTCGGTTGCTGCTAGCCACTCCTGCGGATAGATGGTCCCCTTGCCTTAGTGTTTGTTGATGTAAGCCCCCAGCTTCGTATCGGCCTAATAAAAGGCCAACATATATATATATGCTCTAATACTTTGTATATTTTGAAAATCGGCATTCATGCCATTTTGTAACTCAGGACACATGTATATAAATATATACGTTTCTTTTTGTTGTGAAATCTATGCTCCTGTTTGCTTCTGCGTGTAATTTTTCTGGGTTTTGCCAATTTTGTATGTTTTGCCTCTCTTTACGAGCATATTTTTTGCGTTTTAAGAAACTCTGGTGCTTTACCCATTAACGATGATAAGCGAATGCGTAGCAAGTCAATTGATTTTAGCAAAAGGATAGGCCAAAAATAGGAAGGAAAAAAGAAAAAACACTATCTACAACTGTACAGGGTAGGTCTTGACGCTTAATGGAACAATTTAAGGTGAATCCCATTAACCGGGATTCCTAGAGGCTCTTGTTCCATATTTTCCAGCTCGAAGGCATTGTGTTGCATGCACCGAATGATTTTGAAGGGTCCTTCCCATAGGCTATCGAACTTACCATGCTGACTTGGCTTCGCAGCCCTGCTGTCGTATTTTAGCACTAAATCTCCACTTTTTAGGCCTTGGTCGGAAGCCTTTTTGTCAAACCACCGTTTGACCACCTGTTGACGGCCTGTCATGGCTTTTAGGGAATTCTCCCTTTTTTCCTGTACTTCCAATAATTCGGCAAGCCGAACCTCCATGGCATCATTTTGTTCTATCTCAAGAGATTTCAACAACTGTATCGCCGGAATCTCCATGGAGATAGGTAGCAGTGCTTCTTTCCCATATACTAGCTCATAGGGCGAAGTCTTGAGGACTTGTTTAGGAGTTATGCGGTTGGCCCTGAGTGCTTTTCGGAGATTTTTGTGCCATTCCCTCTGGTGTTCTGAGCTAAACTTTTTGAGGAGTCGGACTAAACTTTTATTTGTTGACTCGGCTAGGCCATTTCCCTATGGATAGTAATTTGAAGATGTTTTAAGGAATATGCCATTTTTTAATGCAAAGTGACATACCTTTGTGCCTACAAATGCTCTAGCGTTGTCCGAAATGATCGTCTTCAGAGGGCCGAACCTTGTCACCAGAGCCTCGAGGAAGTCTACAATCTCAGCCTCCGTCACCTCCTTAAGGGGAACGGCCTCCGCCCACCTCATGAAGTAGTCCGTAGCTGCTAAAATCCATTTATGTCCGGAGCTAAAAACTGGGTTGATCATCCCGATAAAGTCCAGGCCCCATTGCACAAATGGTTCATCCGCCACGATAGGTTTGAGGGGCATTGCTGAATTCTTCCTTCTGTCGGAGAATAACTAACATTTTTTGCAAGTCTTTACCAAAGAGTAGGAATCGTTGAAAAGTGTAGGCCAGTAATATCCAGCCCGTAAGATCTTGATGGCAGTATTTCTAGCGGAGAAATGTCCACCTTCATCGCTATTGTGAAATGCGTTGAGGATCCTCTGCGCCTCCCCTGAAGTAACGCATCGTAGGAGCACACCGTTAAAATTCCTTTTGAAAATGACTCCTTCTATCAGCGTGTATCCACAATTCTGGAGCCGATAATACCTTCTTTTCTGGGATGAGAGGATTGGCGGGTACTTTCTGGTTCGCATGAAGTTCATTCTATCTTCCAGCCAATTATCCTCCGATCCTGATACATTTATCAGGACAAGCTCCAGCTGTTCCTCTTTAGCAGGCATCTCCTCGTCTTGTGCCATATACTCACACAGTCCTCTGCCTTTAATAGTCCTGGTAGGCCTGACCTCGATATCATATTCCAGGATCTTGGTGATCCAATTAACCCTTTTCTCTGTGATTTCTCCCTCCATGATGTATTCCCGCACACTAGAATGTGCGACATATACCAGGACTTTGCTACAGGAAATTAGATGGCAGAACTTTTTAAGTCCCTTTACTATTGCGAAAGCCTACCTTTCAACGAAGTTATAATTCACCTCATATTCCTTTAAGGTTCAGGAATAGAACGCAACTGGATGCTCTCCCTTTCCTTCTCTATCCTTTTGAGTCAGAACAGTAGCGATACTGGACTTGCTACTGAAGGCATACATTATAAAATCGTTATATTGATCTGGATTAATTAACACCGGGGCTGAGGAGATTGCTTCCTTGACCTTCTCAAATGCCTCCCTCGCCTCCATTGTCCACTTGAAAATTTGATCCTTTTTTAGCATCAGGGTGATCGGCCTAATTATTCCCGCAAAATCAGAAATAAATTTACTGACGAAATTTACTTTGCCCAGAAAAGACTGGACACCTTTCTTATTTACCGAGAGAGGAAGCTCCTTTATAGCCTTTACTCGTTCTGGGTCAATTGAAATACCTTCCTTCGACACAACATGTCCTAACAGCTTACCCTGAGGTACTCCGAACACACATTTCCTCGGGTTTAAGGAAATCCCGAACTCTTGGCACTTTTGAAACACCAACTCCAAATGATCGAAATGATCATCTTTAGATTTGGAGAACACAGTAAGATCATCCAAATAGATTAGGATAATCTTATT
>VDFB02265819.1:0-66873 GCA_007258455.2 Sequoia sempervirens
GTTGGTCTTCTAATCTACCTATGGGATTGTCAATTCCAATCAAGGGCAGCTCGAAGGACCTGGACCAACTGACGAGGACTTTAAAAAGCCTCCTACACTTTGGGCTCTACAAGACCCGAGAGGGTGATCCCTTAATGTGTTTATAACCTATGCACCAATATCATAAACAACATTAACACATAACAGATAATCCCATTGAATAGCTCAACACAATAGAATAATATCGAATAAAATTGGATGTTCACCGATAATATCAACTATGTGGAGCATGAGATAACTACAACACAATCCATAGTAAAATATAGTCATTAAAATATCGGCTTGGTTTAAACAAAACACATTAAGAGTTGATTATTGAGGTGGTTGTGTTTCTTAACTCAATGTGTCAGACCACAGTAAAGAAGCACTAGATTTTATATTATAGTAATCACCACTTTGCAATTCGATTAATCCTTTCACTTATGCTCCTATCACTTAGGCTTATTTAAATCTATCCTCCACTTTCATTATTCTATTGTTTGCTTCCCATGTTCCAATAATCGATCACTCCTTACCCACCTAATCCCCCAATTACTATCTTTAAAAAAGTCCAATACATGATAATTAAAATCCCACTACAATATTTCACATGTACCAATATCTACCCACTTGTATATCCAATAGTTAAAATTTGAATAATTAATTGGAGGAGTTGTGCAACTTTATTGGTACTCATAGTGCATGGTTACTAGAGCATTTGTGCATATGTATCAGTAAAAACATTTATTAGAGGAATATGTGTTGGATTAGTTGTGCAAGTTTTTTTGGTGGTTTTAGTGCATAGTTATTAGGGCATCTATTAATAGGTATCCGGCATCACCTCTACATTAACACTTTTTGACCTTTGTGAATGTAACAAATCCTCCCATGTTTGTCGTAACTGTCCAAAAGCTAAAATAATAATTTTATTCTCTTCACTCATATATGAAGAAACCTAATAAAAATTATCAAAATCCAATATGTCGTTTAGGAGCTTAAGGTGCATGAACATAGGGTGGGTAGCTACTGGGACCTTTCCCCTACTATAATATAAAACTCAAATGCTTTTTGACTATCACCTATGACACATTTGGAAAACTTGGACACCATAGGTCAAAGGAGTTCAGTTAAGAGGCACAACGACCTAAGCAGTCAATGTTTAGTGTGTGTTGTTTAAGCCCAACCCTACATATCAAAAACCCAAATCAATACACAAAATGAATATGGTTCTCTTGAAATATACCCATTATTTCATGTAGGTCTATTATACCTTCAAAACTTCTCGTCATTAAACATATGCCTCAAATTTTCACACCATCCATATTGCATTAATCATATATAAAGAACCTTAACAATATGGTATTATTTGGAGCTTCAAGATTGTTCTATAATTAAATAGAAAATAATATTCATACTAATTACAACATGTAACATACAAAGATTGATTCTAGACTTTGCAAGAGTAATTTTTAGTTCTTTCAAAATATAATGTATTCTACGACTTCTACTAAGTTAGGGGTCATGGATGAGAAATCACAAAATGATTTCTTAAATGACAAACAATAAAAATTCTAAACAAAACTTCCAACATATATCCTATTGTATTTTCATCTTTTGTTTAGGTGTCTTAGGAAACTATTATACATTAAGTTTAAACATCTAAAACTAAATCTTATAATTCATTGATTTTTAAGAAGTGAAGGCAAAGTCACTAATGATTTTTTTATAATATTTTCAATGTTCATAATAGTGTAAGAATGTGTTTCTGATTTAAATTGTTTAGTATTTTTTCATTAACATTTTGGATCACACTTCATGATACATTAACAAAAAGAAGACAACAATCACACTTCTTGATCTATTAATAAAGAAAAGACAACGATCACTACACAATTTAAGATACAAACGTACCTTTACACTATTTATAAATGTTGACTTATATGATTGATTATTACAAGATTATTCCCAGAGGTGCTTTCCATTAATGGATTGTGTGTAAGCTGAAATCAATTGCATTATCAGTGGCAACCAAGTTCTATTCTCTTTTAGTTATTTGGGAAGAAAGGTTTAACAAGTCATTATTGACAACAACTCATACATTTGACTCCACAAATGGAAAATGAGACTCTGGATGAATCTAAAAATCCTTGTTTTCTTTGCACAGTGAGAGAAATGGACAATTGTTGTCAACTGATGTTAAGGAAATTTGTTTCGTCTTGATTTGTGATCTGTAAACTCCTTACTATGAATCACTTAACAACTGTTAGATTCACCATGATACAGATTTAATTTAAGATCGAAACTGACTGCTTGTGAATTGAGCAAATAAACACATGAAATGTAGGAAAGTAAAGAAGTTGACAAAATCATGCACCAAGAAAAGAGAGACAAAATAATTGATAACGGAGTTCACCAGATTCTGGCTACGTCTTTGGATCCACAAATATGTGTGATCGATGTCATTATTGTGATGCAAACTTCTTTTACACCACCATGGTCTTTCATTGAGTTACAATCTACTTCCAAGGAAGATTCTCACACTTCAGGCTCTTCCCACTTCCACACTGCAATGACAAGATCTATTTGGCAACATGTTTGTGCCTAACTCCTTTGTCACATTTACAATGCTAAGCAATTAAATTGCAACTCTCTCCGACAACAAGAGTACAATACATGAGGCATCAAGCCTTTACATAATGACTTAAAAGTCATGAAAATTCTCTCAAAGAAAACAATGGGTTTTTATCTCTTCCTATTCTTCTAAGAGACTACTCATAATTCTCTCAAAAGACTCACTAAGTTTTTATCTCTCCATTTTCTCACAAGAGACCACTTAGCTCGCAAGACTCTCAGAACCTTTGAATTGTTTTCAAAAGGCCTATCACCCCTTTTTATACATAAATTTGCCATAATGAGGCCAAAACCACCATAATTATAGAATAACCTCCCTCTTTGGCTTTTATAATTATAAGCCTTACAAAAAAACACTAACCCGTTTATTAAAAAAATAATAACCTCCCCTTTTACAAATAAAACAATAAACAACCCCTTAATAAAACATTTGAAATTTGTTTTTTAAGCCCTTGTCTTATTATATTCATGGGCTATTTTAGTTTAGGGGGTTTAGTTTAAAATTAAAATAACAATTTAATGTTATTTTAGGAGGTTTTTTTTTATGAGTTAATTTCTTTGATTTTTAGGAGATTTGGATCCCACCAAATCCAGTTGGGATCCCACAAAATCCAGTTGGGATCCCACAAAATCCGATGGATTTTTTTGTGAGATAAAATAAGCCTCCACACTTTATTTTCAAAACTAAAGCATGGTATGTGAATTTTTGTGAGATTTTTGCCACATCACCTACAATTCCACGTCACCATCTAGTCAATTGCCATGTCACATGTTGACATCATCATTTGACTAAAACTTTGACTGGCTTTATTTTGCTCACACGGACTCCATTTTCGACGAAACGAACATCGTCAGAATCGTCTTGACGAGTACTTTGATTTGATGTCAATTTTGATGAATTCTAAGCTGATCATTTTTTCACCTTTTTGGACACTTGATTCGCTTGTTCGACTGAACCTTTGACCAAGCATAACTCGAGCATACAGACTCCTTTTGACACACTTCAAGTTGTGTAAAGATTGTATCGCTGTGCTCTATGCATTGATGTTGGTTCCAGGAGATTCTGATTAGATTGAATTTTGAGGTCTTTGAGATCCACCTAGATCAATTTGTAAGATTTGCTATCATATCTCATTGTCTATGTATTGAGGCAATGATTGAGTTGAGCATCTAATGATCAACTCTGCAACTCCACTATAGTTAACTCATTCTAATGCTAGTGTACTATTTTTTTCAATAAAACAAAGTATATATTCTTTTAAATTTTGTATTAGAAAAATAAACAAAATGAAATCATGTCAATTTGTTGTTCAATAAAATAAATAAATCAAATGGATTCGTCTTTCAGAATTATATATTATTAAAACATTTACATGATTTTAAAAATAAAACAATTTTATAATTATATTGATCTTTGATGTTTCTAAAAAATGAAAAATATTAATAAGTGGTAGCGTAGAGCAAGGAGTTTATATACACTGCATGATTTAGTTTTATATCCAAGGAAAATATTTGAAGCTAGTCATTAGTAGTTTTCCATCTTAAGAGGATCGTGTCCTACATATGTGTATCAACTTAATAAAGGTTATAGTAATAAGTTAGTCTTTGATCTAGTAATAAAATTTGGGTTCAAAGTGTACATATGGATATTACTATAATTTGTCTATTTTGTACATTATTAGCTGTGATTCAATTATGTTTAAGATACCTTTAGAAATACCCTCCTAGATTCAATTGAGCCCAAAGTGAAGGAGAGTTCATCCACTCTCAGCAATTGACTTGTAATCACTCACTCTTTGTTGATGAGCTAGTTAATCCACCTTTAGAAAAGATGTCCTTCACCTTGAAGTGGATTTACCCTTCTAGAAGTGTGAGTAGCGATTTCGGGACCCAAGATACATAACATTTTGTCATTTGCATATTTGTGGTGTTTCTTTTTTGTAATTTATCAAATGATGAATTGCCTTTTAAGATTCAACTACTTAATTTCGAGTTAACTTTTAATATTTAATAAGGCTCACTAATCGTGAGTTAATTTAACATTCATTGTGTTTTTCTAGATACTATCATAAAAGTTTTGGATTAAGTATTTTTCTATTCTCTTCTTAATACCATTACAACTATAGTCTTGATTTATCCTTACATTGTAGGTTAAGAGCTTTTTCTAATTGGGTTTTGCAAGTATCTTTACCTTGGTTTAGTTTTTCTTGTGTTTTTTAATAGTCATAAAAAATGAGAACTACATAATTTTTCCAATTTTAATAGGTTATTTCAAATTATAACCTTTAATTGTATTATCTTCCTAGCAAGTTCAATAATGGCTCTTTATATGTATAGCAAGATGATTGTTTGTGTGTATATATATAAGTTATAAGCAATGTGGAGGTGAATAGGTAAGCTCACAAGGAAAGACTCTACTCATTTCTAATAATAATGGAACCTTGGATAAGTTACTAGTGTGAGCTCATTTAAAGAGAAAGCTTAGTTGCCACAAGGTTCCATGTAGTTCATCCACAATCAATAAAAGATGGCCACCAAGTAGCTACCTTAGTAGTTAGTTTTTCTTCAATTTGTATCATTGTGAAATAGAATGAGGATAATTAATTTTGCAACAATTAGTCCTTGTAACCAATAATATTGTGTCATATAACCATAATGATTGGGCATCTTTATGGAAAGTGAAAGAGCAACCAAGTTATCACCTCAAACCTATGTGAATAGGCCATGTCATATTGAAAATCCATGTTAGCAACTTAGTGACCCAACATTATGGGCTACAAGGGTTCAAGAGTTGACTAATGGAGCTAGGCCCCAAAGATCATAAATCCAATTACTAGTAACTTCCAAGTGTAAAGGAGCAACTTAAGTGTTGGGTTGTCATTGATAGAAAGTCAACACAAAAATATAACATAAAGTGCACCGCAAAGGTTTAAGCATTGTTTAAAGTGTATTTTTGGTTGTCAACACAAAAAAATAACTAGCAAAGCCACTACTCATAAAGAAGAACCTAGCAAAAAGGAAACATCTCAAGTGACTTGGTCACCACTCGTTGCAAGCCAACATTAAGACATAACATAATACACTTTGCAAAAGGTTTAATAATGTTCAAAGTGTGCTACAAGAAAATTATGGTATATTGTTTATACTTGGTTCTAAAAATAAATCCAATTACTAATAAGAGGACAACACATAAGTCATGAATTAATGGATGGTGATCATAAATTATGGCAAGCAAACTTCAAAATAGATAAAGTAAATGATAGAATGTAGGGAAGGTAACAAAGGGTTTATCAAAGGTTTATGGTTTAAAGGCTTACACTTTGAATTTTTACAAGAATTGAACATGGTCTCAATATTGGAAAATATTTTCTAACCTAATTTGACAAGATTCCAACAAAGCAAAGACATGTGAAGAGATTTATGTGAGGCTTAAACTTAAATCCATTGTATACTTGGACTTAGACATTGATTTTAAGCATAATTAAAGAAAAAAATAGGATTTTTGTAAGGGTGTTAACAAATGCAATAAGAGATTCCATTTTCTTCTAGATTGTATGTATGCATGTCAACCAAAATTGACTTTATGTATGCATGTCAACCAAACTTGATTATTGTTAATTGGTTCAAATTATTGAAATTTAATGTTTTATTTGATACCATTGTCTTATACCATTACAAATTTTAAACTTTATGGGAAATTTAAGTTTTAATTTGCCACTTAAATTACAAATATCTATTAATTTAGGTTTTAATATGCCACATCAACTATAAATTATAGAAAATTAATGCTTTAATTTGTTGCCTCAATTATAAATTTATGAGAAAAATAAGGTTTTAATTTACCACTTCAATTAAAAACTTATGAAATCAATTCTAATTCACCAAGTAGATTAAAAACTAGCATGAATTTTGGTTTCACAACCACCCACATTTTATATTTAGAATTATATTTTAATATAAAATAACCACCCTCTATCACTTAGGTTAATCTCAAAAAAAATGTTAGGGGGATTATGCCTTTACATAATATATTCCACAAATATCTATAGAATTTTCTAGACCCAATTCTTAAAGTAAAGCCTAGTGGAACTCAAAGGAAAATTATGAGAAGTAGGGCTAGGACCTAATTTTCCGAAAAGGGATGGGAAAGTATGGCGCATCATATAAGAAGCATGTGTATCACCAATGATTTTCCCTACAGCCTTGTGTGTATTCATGTCACATGTAAGGGTTTAGAAATATTTAATGGATTGATTACCAACTTTTTAGACATCAATTAGAGTATCTCCAAAGGAATGAACTAAACCATTCCCTTTCTCTAAACTATTGGTTAAAGATGTTTTCCATTTTAATATCTTTAACCAATAGTTTAGGAGTGGGAGCTATTTTGCGTGCATTTCATGATTCAATATTATTCTAAAGGAAACATCATTAGTGAGCTTCAAGAGTTTTTATCCTTAGGGAATCATGACTTTCATGTTTTCATCAACTTAATAGAGGTTATATGTCTAGTAGATTAGTCCTCAATGTAGTGGCTAGTTTTGGGGCTAGGCATACACTAGATACTACTATGGTGTTTGTAATTTATCTATTTTTAATTATGCTCAATCTTATTAAGGATCTATCTCTAGGAATACCCTCCTAGGTATAATTGAGCCCAAATTAAAGGAGAGTTTATCCACTCTCAAAAACTGTCTTGTTATCACCCACTATATTAATGAGTTGAACTATCTATCTTCAATAATGACATTTCCCTGGACTTAAAGAAAATTGATTCCTCTAGGAGTGTGGGTAGAAATTTTGGGACCCACCATGATCATCCCTAGATGCATCATTAGAATAAAGGAAAATGCTTAGATTCAAATCACTATCATATGCCTCAAAAGGAGTATATCATTGTAACTCATAGCGGTAAAGGTAGTAACTTTATTTATGATGGAGGAAATTACATTTGTGGTTAAGAAAATATATAATTGAATTTTAGAACAAAGTTAATAATGTGAAAATAAGAAAAGAAAATGATAAATGAAATTCAATACCCTAGTGTAATAAATTAGAGGGGTTTGAAGATGAGATTCACCAAAAAATAGGGATTTCAAATACACCCTCTACAAATATTTATAAGGGATAACAAATCAACTCAATTCATAAATTAGATATACAAGTAGTTTATTAATAAACTAAGTCGTCCAAGGAAAAAGTAAAATGAATTAACAAAGATGGATTAAAGCTTGCCTCAGAATTTATGTAATATGGACTTTGACTATTGTAACATTGTGACAAATGTAATTTTTTAGTGGCACTTTTTTCCATTTGGCAAATTGTTCAAACTAGACGCTCAATTTTTGGCAAATAGGATAAGCTATAAGGGGCATTATATCACCAAAATTTAGTTTAACATTGGATAATCGCTTGAATATGGTTTTATTAAACTCTTTAATTGAGTTATTTTTCTATAGTAAATAATGCATGATTGGAGCCTAATCACCTAAAATTTATAATACACATTAAAATACAAACATATTTGTCATTGTTGTTAATTTCTTGCTTGTTTTGGGGATTATATCATCATTACTATTAATTTTTTACTTGCTTTTGGAATCATATCACCACAACTATTTAATTTTTGCTTGCTTTTGGGACCATACTCATTTTAAAAAAAAAAATTGGTGTATTTATCACTTAGAATTCATATTAGTATATAATTAGGTTTTCAGTGGGTGTGTTGTGGCCCCCATGTGTAGGGTAAGCTATAGACATACCTCAAAATTCTATGGGAGCAACAAGACTATCAAACATGATTGTCAATATTGTGTTGTGATGATGCACACCACTTGTATTCTCCTTTCTCTCATTTATTAGCATGGCCTCTATTAACCAAGGCATATGGGACCTCAAATTTGATGATTACAAAGAATATAACTAGAGTAGAGTTCGTGTATAGATAATAAATTGAGATCTTTCCTATAATCTATTAAGGTATAATTTGATTGTATACATGATAACATGTGTCTACTTGGTAGTCCAAATTGGGAAAGATATATATGGTGTACACTATTTGGATATAAATAGTTTCTAAATATTTATTCCCCTTACATTTATTTCATTCATGATCAAGTGGTCACTTTATAAATATTTAAGAAAAATATGTTTTGGGGAGGTTGTATGTAAACAAGTTAGGACACATGTAGATCACTTCATAAGCTTCTTGCAAAAGAATTGCATGCAAAATAAATCAACTTACATTACTTAATCTTTAAGTCTTTTTCTCCCTAAATGTGTAAAGGAATAAATCTTCATTTTCCGATGTCAATTTCCTATTTAAATTGATAATGTTGATGTCATTCTAAGACGCTAGAAGCACAAGGCATTTAGAATCTTTACCCAATCCAAAAGTTATTTTGAACCCCTTGGTGGTTGTTGTCCCCAATCCTTCGCTCTAACGAATATATGGGGGAATGTGCCAACCAACTATGCATATATTGATGGGCCCACAATTTAGATAACATAAATATTTTATGGTTAGCCCAAGTTAATAATTTTTTTGGTAAGAATATTTTATTTAAACAAAGGAATTTCTATGGTAATTAATGCTTTTGGCCAGGATTTGCCAAATTTTACTTCATACTCATTTTATATGCATTATGGTTGGCATGTGTGTAATACTTATCTCATGTCTGGTGTGAGTGTACTTGTGGCCCTTATGACTATCTTGTAGCATGGCATATACCACACAGTTGGGTGGTGTGGAACTACCATTGGGTATTAGTGGATTCGTTACAGAGCTTCAGGCTCATGATCAAGAATGAAAAGGATTCATATTTCATTATCTAGTTCTTGGCTATTATCTTGAAAATGTACATTTTAGGACATTTGATTCCTATCAAATCGTAATAATATTTTGTAACCTCCTAAGTGGAAGGATTGTAAACTAACCACATAAGTGGTATCAGTGTTATATTACTCTTACCATGTATCTGTATTGGTGTTAAACACACATGTTGTTTTATATGCTTTTTACCCTTATTATAATAGTGGTTAAAATGAACTAGAGAAAATTTCAATTTGGATTTAAAAATGAATACAATATTTAGAAAACATGTAATTTTGGCAATTTCAATCTTTGATTCCCATTATGCCTTTAAGAGTGTTTGGGGTGAGAACCTACCTCATTGAGGTGTTGTTTTGGGTTATCCTTGTGGTCTTAGAGTGAATGAGAGGTGTTGGACACTCTCCCCTTCATTCCCTATGTTATTGGTCATGTTTGGAGTCCCTTGTTGACTCCCCAGCCCTAGGGAGTTATCTCCTTCATGTGTTAGTGGGTTGGAGATTGGATGTTAATGTTCATCTTAGTCTCCTAGTCATTTTCATCATTTTTTAGTTTGATTTGTGGTGTAAACCTATCCTTGTGGGTCCCGAGTGTTGCTCTTGGTTTGGAGACCTTGAAAGGAATTTCCTTTTTCTCTCTAGCTAGGACTATAATGTGGGAATAGGACACCAACACCAAGATTGGACTACAACACAGTTTTAGGAATCCAGTTCTAAATCAGGACAATAACACAATTCCAAGATACCTATGGATTCATGCTAATGTCCCTTTGAAACAATAATGTCCTACCTAGGTGTTAGTGTCCTTTTGGAGTATTGTAATTCCTTCATTCATCATAAAGCAAGTATTTCTAGACATTTTTCAAAGAAACTTTGTATACGAAAGTTGTTCCTCTTGGTCATGTGACTCTTTCCATATATTTATCTCATTGGAAATGTTCCTTGTATGAAATCAATATGTTGTCATTCATTGTGTTAAGGAGCTTGTACCTCGCAAGGTTGTCATGTCTTGTAGGGATGTAACCCTTGTGTTAGAGGCCTCTTGTCAGATTATATCCCTCTTGGGAGTTGGTTCATGTGTTTATTGTTGGGAAAAGGTGGACATTTCATTTGGTTGAGATGTATCATCTCCCAATTACATCACCTCCTTGTTGGATTTCCCAAGGTTTTGTGAAGGTTGTCAAGTATGTATTTGGAATTGGATTTGAGGTAGAGAGTTCCCTCATCCTAACTAGGTGTTGTAATCCTTTTGCTTGTGTCACCTTAGTTAAGGAAATGGTGATATCTAATGTGTGTGTGAGTGTGTTTCTCAACACTGATTGCTCATTATTATATGGTGTGACATTGTAGTGTTGTGTCTTATTGGTGCAAGTTTTATGTTGCCAAAAAAATGTTTTTATAGCTAATGTCTTGAGCGTCCATGGTGAGATGTTATATTAATTATGGAATTTATTATTCAATGATAGGAAAGAGTTACAATATATAGCTTTATAGTTTCCAAACCCAATGAGGATGAGAATAAGACTTAAAACCCAAACAAAATGATTGATTTAACTAATTTTCCAAATTTAAGAAGATAAAGGAAATAGAAAAATCCCATAAAAGAAGGAAATTACACATGTACACATTCATTATATCCTATCTACGTAAAAAAACAATAAAGTGAATTTAAATAATTACACCAACTCCCCCTCTTAAGTGCAACTTAGGAGAAATGTGAAACATAAAATGGGTCTTGACAATTAGGTTTGATTAAGTACCCATGTATAATCATAATGCCCCTCAAAAGATGAGAAGAATAAAATTCATAAGACAAAAATCCCTCAAGAGAGGATGAAAAAAGAATGATGTATAAATTTGGAAGCCGCTTGTTTACCTCAATGTCAATACTAAACAACAACTAAAATAATCCATAAAAGCAAGTAACATAAAAATTCAAGAACATTAACCATAAAGAATGACTCTCAATTTGAGATGTGATCCAATGTGAATCATATGCAAAATTTAGAATCATTTTACCATAGGCACTCAATCTAAGATGTGAATCAAAGGGAATTAAGATGTGTCAAATCACAAGCAAGATGTAGTGAAGAGAGAACTAATGGATCCAAATGCAAGTCATGTGAGCTTTCATCAAAATGAAGGATCAAAGTAAATGTCATTTGACTACACTCTCATCCCTTGATTATGTCATATTATGTAGAAACATTAGAAGCCTATGCATGATGCCCCCAAGGATGGAACTTTATTATAGTTCATGATAATAAAATGCCCATGTATATGCCCCCCAAAAGACAAGTACATGAAATTATAACACTTTATAACTGAGGCATTTACATAAATACCGCCAAAATAACACAATTATAAAACCCATCAAATTATGGTATTGACATTTTATACTTAGTATGATTACAATTGACACTTGCCAAAACATTGAAGTGGTTTTGATTTCACTATATTATACATGTCAAATATAGACCACAAGTTGAACTATAATTTTTTATACATAATGGGATAAATTACATTGTATCAATGAAATTACATAGAAATTTATATAATTTCAAAAAAATTGCACCCCAAAATGATATTGTATGAGTCCAAAAAAATCCCTAAAAGTTCCAAAAATGAGAATTGTGAGCATCACCTGTGAGAACCTATAATTTAAAAAAAAATAGAGACTAAAATTTAAAAAATGTCTACACCGTTGCAAAGTCCACGAAAAATTAGCCCATACCAAAAATACTTAAAAAAGAAGCAAAAATAACTAAGAATAGAGCCTATAAAATTCAACACCAAAAATAAAATTATCAATGGAGAGGGGTCCATTTTTTAAGCGATAACATCAACAATCCATGTAATGATGTCAGCAATGCACAAGAACAACAAAATTGTAGATGGATATAGAAATTGTGATGATATGACCGTACAAATGAATAGTGTTAAGACAAAAGAATTCAACCTCCTATGGACCACAAACTCAAAAAATGAAAAATTTCTATTGAAATTGGGATTCTTGAACCTTCTGAATGCAATGGCAAGGTTCATTTAACCTCAAAATACCCCAATTATGAGAAATTCACCAAATTCAATGATGAAACCCAATTAATCTTGGAGCTAGAATCTTAGCCCATTAAGATATCTAACAACCATTGTATCCTCGTATATATGTTCTAATTTGTAAGAAAAATAGTCAGTTCTCTCTGTATAAATAATTATTTTTGTTTCGAATGTTAAAATTATTTAAACACCTTCTATTGATGGTTTGAAGTTTCCCTTAAGATTTTTTTTTTTTTCAGTATCTAAGGTATTGCCTTGTCTTCTTCGTGAATGTTGAATACTATTCCACCATAGGGCAACATGTGACTTCATTTTAGTTGGAGTGAATTTGACCCTCCTAGGATCATCTTCTCTCAAGTTTTCCATGTCGAAGTACATCTCCAACTCTTTCACCCAATTGACAAACAGATATGGGTTTAAATCCCTTGGGAAATTTGATACATTAGGCTTGACTATTATTTCTTGATTGGTTATAGCTTGAATTAATCTCCCAATGGGATCTTGAGCCCTAATTAAAGCTCTTTGTGCCTTTGATTTGTCTTCAAGTTTGTCATGTAAGAGTGTAGCCTCTAAAGCTTCCAATATCCTTGACAATTTTTCATTTGAGTCTCTTCTTGGTCCTGTCTTACCTCTCCTAATCCTAACAAAGTTGAACCGTCTACTATCTTTCTTTCACCACTTATTTTTCCCACCTATACAAAATGGAGAACTAACTCCTCTCTTCAACTTCCCAAATTTAAAAACTTGTCTCTAATACCATCTAATGCAAACTCTAAGAGTGGTCCAACTAAAAAGGCAACCAACCTAGACAATCTTGAGCAAATATTCAATCCTGCAACTTAAAATAATCAACAAAGACAAGGGAAACCTAACCGTAACACCATTATCCACACAAGAACAACAAATTAGCTTTGGTTTTTGAGACTTAGATTAACATAAGGTACTTTAAACATCATGCACATTCACAAACACTACTACAAGACCCTTACAACAAGGGAAAAGTGTTTGCATATGATCACATAGTGATAAAATAAAAACAACATTGAATAACCTTTAATATTTGCTTTGTAGATCCTTTTACTAAATAAAATATTCATTTTTCAATCAAACTTAGAAACTTTAAGTTTTGATCCAATTAAAATTGAATGAGGGGGTTTGAGCTCCCCTATTTTCTACAGTAGACTTCCATCCTTGCCAATCCCCTTTCCAATCCTAGCTTTTGTCGCTATGTAGTTGTTTCATTTTCCAATGTGGTGAGGCTTAGAATTTGATGGTCCGTTTTTTTAATTTTAGATCGTATAGTACAATGTAAAAATTTATTAAATCGTATAATTTGACTTGCTATATTTTTACATAACCATATATATGTCACTTCAAATTATTAGTAAACCATAAAAAATTGTTATAGATAAATATAATAAACTATTCTAATTTATAATATTTATTATATAAATACATATTAATTTATAATATTTTGAAAGATAGAATATAATTGTTTTTAATTTTTGAATATTTTTTTAATATGAATTTAGAAACTTAAATAATTTTAAGCTTTTTGCATTATTATTATTTTCTAACTATATATAATTTTGAGTTTAAATACAATATATTAAAAGTTTATATTAGATTATTATTATTATTTTTTGCTTATTGACTTTTTTAAGAATTATGTTTCCTATCCAAAAATATTTAGTTAATTTAAATTATATATATTTTAATATTTTTTCCATGTTTGATTAATAAAATCCATAAAAGTATTTTACATAAAAAAATTCATTATTGTTTTAAAACAAAAAATATTAAATGACCAGACCATATGACAAATAAGAGTAACCCTCGAATTCCAGGCCTGAACGCAGTCCCTGCTCCAATCCTTGTTTTTTTTTTCTTTTCTTTGGAACCCCCTCTTCCGTGCTGCCTTGTTGAATGCTTGTCTTTCCAAGCTTGAAAATCTTTTCCAAAGAAAAGAAAGATTCAATTACCTGCAACTATTTTCTTTTCCCTCTTCAAGTCAATTTCTTTAGATTCCAAAACGACGGTGAGTGCCTCCAGAAATCATGGAAGTCGGGATAACTGCACGAGAATAATCTGAAGGTGAAGTAAACACTTTATCAGCATTTTTTTATTTATTCGTTGATGACGATTGCTAGTCAACCAAAGATACTCCTGCATCAGAATTACTACAGTATTTTTAAAAAATATTAGAAGAAAAACAATCTATACTGTTCGAGATTCAATTTTGACAATGATAGTTCAATTTATTAAATATTGAATAATAAATCTAACAGCATTCTGATGCTAGACTTCTAGAATGACATTAATATAAATATACTTATGCTTGGTTGTTCCATTTAAGCTCAGTTTAGTTTGATGTCTTCATTGAGTGATTTTTATAACATACCCCAAATTGCCCAGCCTAAGCCAGGGCTTCTTGAAAACTCGCTCGAAGGCTTGTTCTATTAGTCTAAAGCACTTTTAAGTGCATTAATGAGCTTTTTCATTCGATATGTAGGCCTGTAAGGGAAGAACCTTGCGCGTTAATGTAACTACATTGGTACATTATGAGTTTCTGATCTGGAAATGATCTCCTCATTTCATCAGTTGATTCTTTGACTAGTTTCCTGTGCACAGATGCTCGATTAGTGCACTGCCTGGTAATGATTATTCCAAGGCGTAATGATATAGCAACAAATCAATGTAGACGAAAGGAAACAGAGCACTGTCCGTACGGATAGGAAACTGTGGGAGATTCGGCTATAGCTATATGTTGTATCTAGCACTACAATGCTTTAGCCGTCTCTAGAGGCTTGATTTCTGTTAATCAGAAGCAGCCAGTTCATCTATGTGGGTAACAAAGATAGACCTTTGTCCCATAGCCTGTTGATCCCCCTCACTACTTTCCCATCAATGTGGATGAATATGCATTACCCTAACATGCCTATTGTGCTTGTGTAGACCTGAATATACACCAACTTTGTGGCTACTTTTGGATGGTAACCATCTGTTTTATAGGCTGAGAAAGAGATGATCTTTGTGATTATGAAGTTGCCTTCGGTGCAATTCCTGTATTAACAAAGCCTCAAGGGCGAATCACTTCATACAAAACAATATCTTATGTCAAAGACTTAGATTATCAAAGCACAGAATTCAACGAAATCGGAGAACTCTCCTTGTGGAACTGAGAATTGATTTCAATATTACAAAAAAAAAATTGTAGTTGTACAGCATTATTATGGACAATTTCCAGACACTATTGTGTATAGTGCTTTGCTTATGAACACCTTTTAAGTCTGAAATTATATTATCTGAACTACATTGAGTGTATGCATAAGACTGAAAATGTCCCATCCGTTGTTTAGATTCAACTGGTTTTTCTTGTTCCAGAGGAGGCCATAAGGACGCCCACAGCTACAACAAACATAAATAACATGCCTGCCAGCAACAAATATGTTTTTCGGGATGAACGGCGATATTCTCCAAAAAGCAAAATTCCCCAAAATGTGCTCACAAGAGGTAATGCCTGAAAAAAAATTAGCGAAACAAATTTGTCACACATAAGGCAAGTTATGAATCTGTAGGGTATTTGAGTCAAACTAACTAAGACCATGATTCTGTTTTAACATTATAAGTTGAATGGTGTATTATTATGAATCACCTGGACAGCATCTGCAGCTGCATATCCTGCTGCTTGACCCCCCATGAACTGAAAACCGTTGCCAAACCCACATAAAAAGCCTGCTAGTAGAGCCCACTGACGACCATTCCAATCTGATAAATAGGCAGTGAAGGAGGATTTGGGTAATCCTAGTAACGGTCGATAAAGGAATATGATGTTTAGAATGATTGCAATTACAAAGCAACAGATTGAAAAGTAGAAGAACGCTGTATAAACAACCAAGTGAGGTACTCCAGATTTCAATGTGTGCCACTGGTCATTTGTTGCCAAGTTGAATGCAGGTGAAAAAAGTGAGAAGCAAATGCCTGCAAAGAACACAATCCCTAGCCCAAAATACGTATTTGCGCCTACAACCTGTGCATAAGAATCCAGGTATAGAAAGAGCGTACTGCTTAATAATTGTTATCATTTCAGAGCATCTGTTTGACAATTGGTTAAACAACACTAAATACAGCACATTGTTGCTTCTATTTCATATGACTTAAGAACCATTGATAATGCAATTATAGAACATGAAATTCAGTGAAAACAAATAACCTTGATGGATCTTCTCTTCTCAACTTCTTCCAGGAACTCTGCACTTCCGGCTTTGGCGTTGTTCGACTTGACTGAACTGTCTTGATGTACATTTTTCCCTCTCTCCTCGTCAACCATGCCATCTGTCCATAGATTGATACAAATAATAAGGCCATACTTGAAAGGATATTTATGCTTTGCTGTTTAAATGTCTGCAACAAACTAAATTTGCAAAAGTTATCAAGGTAAAATTAGAATATCATTACTTTCATTCCTCAGGTTCCCATCTTGGATTACAGTTTCTGTTCCCGTATACCTATATAAAAGAAAATTAAAAAATCTTTTTATCAGAATATTAAATTGAATAGTCGGATTAGTTTAAGTCCATTTTCCTGTGCTCCAAACGCACAAATGCAAATATAGAAATTACGAATCTTTTCTATTTTTATTCCTTGTGCCTCAATACCTCTTTTATTTGTGTGTATTGACCAACTAGTAAGGTAAAGGTGAAACAATTTGCTGTGCAAGATCTGTTTTATAAGTTCCGTTTCTAGAAACTCCACTAAAGTATAAATCTAAACAGGACAAATGTGGTCAAGGAGGGCAAGTCACCATATACAACCAAAAGAGTGGACTCGGATAACCAGAAAACAAACAATCCTAAAAATATGCATTTGTGAACACATGAATGCATAGGAAAGATAGATAAGCGGTGACATCTGAAATAGGAAACTCTGCCTAACTACCTAAGCAACAGCAACTGTTATAAATCTGGATTAGCAATCGCATACGAAAAATTCAAAAAGTTAACAAGTCCGGGGTTGCCACAATGCCATCCATAGGATCTACAGAAAAAAGCAGATCATCAAGTCAACACACTATGCTCCTATACCATAACCATCATGGATAACTTAAACATCTTCCCAAACCAACTTTGAGAAGTAAATATAAAATAATAATGCTACTGGCTTATGGGATGGCTTCCACACCAAACCGCTGACCCATCAAATGCAGTACAAAGCCAATCAATGAAGATTCAAATGCCTCCATCCACAACGCCATCTCAATCACCAGTTCCAACACCCCAACCAAAATGGCATCCATCTTTGGCTGAATCAAGATGACTGGAATCCACCCTAGAAGTCGGTGTCTCATAGTTTGGATCAATATCATTCAGCATGGAGTAATCACCACTCAAATCTCTCTCCTCGGAAGCCAAACTAATGCAGCATCACCTGATGCGACCTTATTATCTGCTGAAAGATCCTCAAAAGTCACAACTGAAGGACCCTCCAAATGGGAATTAGGTGTCTCGTCCTCATTGGTATCAAGTCTCTAGAAACCGGTCATCCAAAATGGCTAAAATGTTGGACCTAACTATGAATTGGAAAACAAGTCAATCACTAAATACTCCTTGCAACATACATAAGCTCCCAAAACTTGCAAGATCCATGCTTTAATGGGGAACGAAGTAAAGGGAAGCACTATAATGACATCTATGGGACCTTTGGTCCTTAAAACCCTCAAAACCATCACTAATTCAACAGAACACCCCATGAACTTTTAGCACAAGCATCATGAATAACTGAATATCCTCCTAAACCAACTTTTAAAAATAAAGATGACATAATAATGCCCTGTTCGAATACATTGGAATAGTTTGTTTGGTCACATGAGTTGTAGAACGAAAGTTGCCCCACTTTGCAACTTTCAACTACTTGCATTTGATAACTTTTTCTTCAAATGAAAATTTGTCACCATGAAAAAAAACCTCTAAGATAGCGAAAACCAAGAGAGGTTATTATAAAGGGCCCAACACAATCACATAGGCTTAGATGATAAGTTTTTAAGCGTCACGGTATCTGAGTAACAACATGTTGAAGTTTGTAGCTATTTTGCACTTTAGACTCTTAAGGGATTTAGCCGGTCGAATGTAGCTCGGAGCAATTCAATCTATTATTGCATGGGAAAGTCCGCACAAAAGCCCCCCGTCCATCTAATGCATTAGAAATCTCATCGATAATAAAATTCAACTCCCATCAAATGAAACCTGCCACCAATGTAACCACCTGCAATCCCTTAAGCTCGGAGAGTTTCAAGGCGAATTTAGAGCCTTAAATGGACAAACTTCTCGCTAACCAAAAAAACGGACCCCTAATGATTTTTTGCAAGGAATCCAAGCAATGATGTCTCTGGAAGAGATGCAAAAATATAAATAAAGATGCATCATTGAAGATTTCGTTTGTGGAATTCAAGGGGGTTCTTAACATAGGAATACTGAGGTGCATATTGAATGAGAAGGAGAAATCACGGTGCATGTAAAGGGCATCAACGAGTAGATATATAGAGTAAATATTAGAGGTTTGCTACAACCAAGAATAAGATAATGCCAAAGGAGGAGAGATTCAGTGGAAGCGCACTCGCACTAGAACACACATAAACATATTGCTGCAACTTAAATCAGACTGCAAGAACCTAAAATTTCGGAGAATTAGATAATTGTTCCATAAGAAAAAATGCAGTAGTTAAGGGTTTTATTGTGGGAAGAAGTGGCACTCCAGGTTTAAGGCAAGAAAAAAAAAGGCAGGGATGCATATTGATAGTCTACATATCATGGTAACTAGCACAAGCAGGGCTAAAACCTAAACTAAAATGAAGAGACTGGAAATAAAATATGTAGCAGCTTTCCTCAAGAAAATAGAAAGCCTTCAAACAAGTGTCTAACTTGTGACGTGACAGCTGTCATTAGGTGAGAGGTAATGTTGTAGCTTCACCAGGGTCAAAGTCTCAGATATATGTAATGCCAGGAAGTACACCTTTCTATCATGTAAACTTAAGTGTATGTATCAGTTTAGAATGTAGATGGCATTTTACGTAGCTCAAAAGTTTAATTTTTTTAGTTATTTACCTTTAGATAAAATGGAATCATAACAAGTTCGCTGCTTTGCATGGTAAATACTAAAAACAGATAATGACAACATGAAGTTCACAAATCAAGGATTAGTAGAAGCAGAAATTAAAAACAGATACATACTTCATCCTGTCAAGGGACGCATTAGATGAGGCTGCTAGCTTCTGCTCATTATCAGCTGCGTTTGAGGCATGAACAGCAGAGCCTAAGCAAACTGCAATTAAGAAGCATCCTACTCCAGGGAAGAGAATATCGGCTCTGTTGATACGATCATCTAAAAAATAGTTCATTGTCGTACCTGTTGCAACAAGTAAAAAGATAAGCGATAAGGTATTAGTTTGAAATAAAATAGCAAGCTTGTGAGTCCCATATCAGAGTAAGACAAGTACATCTAAAAGTGTCAGCATTGTCAAAACAAAAATCAAAAAGAAAATAAATGGATCAAACGGAAACCTTTTACAGGAGTAAAACTTAATTTTGGTGGCACGTCAAAGGGGAATCCAGGGGTAGCTGGTGCATGATTTGTGGTAAGAGATTCTAAGGGCAAGTTTCTTCTAGGTAGTTCTCAGTTGCTAGGTACGAATGCTTACTACTATGCCGAATGGATAGCCCTTTTGGTAGGATTACAAGCCTATGCGAGAGCAGGATATAAAGAACAAGAAATAGAGGGAGATTCCCAAATTGTATTTAGTGCGGTCAACAAAGGCTTTTGCCCTAGCTGGCATCTCAAATCAATTTTGGAGAAATTCTTTTATGGAAGGAGAAATTAATATTAAAAACTGACAAAATAACTTATTGTGTTAGGGAGAAAAATAGAGCAGCGGATTTGTTAGTCACTTTGGAGCCTCTCAATCCTATTTCTCTACTGATGGAAATGATTGGGAATCATTAAGTGATATCATCAATATAGAGTGTGTTTAATCTATCGGATACTATGTACTCTCCGCATGTTTTGCTCTTATGATGGATCTGGTGTGGTATTGCTACATAATGAAATCGTTGGTCTTTCTCTGGTTGATTTTGTTAATAGGTGTCTTGGGTTGGAGTCTCTAGTTGTCTCTAGAATTTGTATGCTATTTGTGGGTAAGTCTTGGTTGGCGATGGCATGCAATTCAAAACCGAGGAATCCATTAAGGCATGAACCGGTAACGGATAGTAGGTTGCGTAACATTTTTAACTGGAATTCTTCAAAGAATTTGAGGGTGGCGAAGGCCGTTTTGAGACGAGAGGGACTGCCGAACTTAAGCCTGTTGCGTTCATGAGGCATGATAATGGAAGAATTTGGAGAGAATTTAAAGGAGATGGTAAGGAATGTAGAGCTCAAAGATAGCATTTCAAATCTTCTCGTGCTGGAAATGATGGAATCGAAGGAAGACACGTAAGAGGCGGATTGGGGTTGGGTAGAGCCAAACATTAAAACATACCAGCCTCCTATGGATGGTGCTACGCTGGAGTCTGAGTTTCCGAGACTCGGGACAGATTTGAAGAAATTGGGGATTACTGTTGGTTTACTGGAGCGATATGTGCAGGATATGAATATGGTGGTTTCGTTGCATAAAGGAGCATTGAAAATTACAAGAGGGTATACCATGCCATGCCATGCCATATATGGAATAGGGTCTTCTGACACGGGCTGAACGACGGGTCATCACTGTGCATGGCTTGAAATTTTATGGTCTTTTAAAAACAGCGGAGCAACCTGCTGATGCCAAAGTGGAGCTGATATTGGTCTCGGATTACAACAGAGCATATGCACATTGGCCTTTTGATCACCCAAGTGAAGGTGCAAGGCATGGAGAATGCAAGAACGTCACTGACTTTTTTGGTATATGATATATATATAACTGTTTTTTTTTTGGCTTTTATTACAGTATGCATACTTTCTTTTGTTTTTAGGTTTGCTACGCCCGGTATAAGGTTGTTTATGTAGTACTGCTGCTGTTATAGTTGTATGGCTTTTTTTAGTTGGGATAAGGCCTTATGTATAGATTCCTTTAAAAAAATGTAAGCATTATTGAGATTATAAAAGTAGAAATTTTAAAAAACTTGCTATAAATCACCCTCCAATGTTGAGATTTTCCTGAAAATTTTGTGAGTTTATACATAGAATTGGTCAAACTTATTTTTAATTGAAAATTTACAATTTTCCAAAAGAATTGTGACTTGCTTAAATCGCAATTTTCCACTTTAAATAAAAAACAAATCTAGTGTTAAAGGTTTTTTTCCCCCCTTTTTTTCCAATTTTTTCCCTAGACTTTGAGCCAATTTAATCCAAAAACACTTTATCTTTTGGTTTGCCTGAGTATTCCTGAAAAAAAAAGTGCTTCTATGGTTGAGATCAAATAGTCCCTAGGAAAACATTACAAGATATAGTTAAAATAAAAGTAAGAAGTAATGACGAAGCATGCCCAGACAGCCATGTTATCAGCTGAATTTTGTATATATAACATATAAAACTTCTTGATGGACTCTTATATCAAGGGCTACAATAAAATGCAGGAAACAAAATGCAAGGACAGAGCATAAGATGTGACAGTTTTACCAACTACTACAGTTATGCTTGAAGAGACCACCTCTGTCACAGAAAGACCAACGAATGCCCAAGCGTATTGTGTAGCCAAATTTCCAAGGCTCAATACTAATCCACCAATCATTGCAAACCCTACAGAAGGACCATTATCCTGCATAACACTAAAAAATATCAGAATAATTATAGTATGATTTTTGAATTTTGTATTGTCTACCTAGCAATATATTTCCAAGAAGATAAACCAAACAGAAGAATCGGTAATCTTAAACAATAGCAAATTATAAAATGTTCAAAGTTATACTTCATTTGTAAGAAATCTGCCTTAAAGACATCAAGGTGAATATATAACATGTTTTAAATAGATAATGTCATTGTAATGGAACATTGAACAGGAATTCAAAGGTTTTTGCATGCTAAATGCATTTACGAAGTTTCTTTTGATGACTATAAAACATTGTCAAGCTACTCAGACTGGACAAGAATAGAAAAGGATGAAGAGAAACCATAGAACTTGACAAATAGAGAAAGACTTGGAAAAATTAGGCAATGAGTTGCCTCTGCTCATCTTCCTCAAGAAGAGAGTCAAACTCGTCAGTACTTCCATTTAGGAAGACTGTTATGACCATGATTATAACAGACATTTATTTCCTAGCCTCCTAAACGATCCCTGCGTTGTAGTTAATGTATTGATTGTTTACATGTGGGATCAGCTTTCACTGCACACAACTGTTATATATAAACTAAAAGAGTGGTAAAAATTTATTCAAACCCTAAAAGAGCAGTACAAAGCAAGGGCATTACACACTCTTGTCCATCTCTACTAAGTGGTCCAACTGTTGAGACAAATCTGGGGGTAATTGACCCCTTTCCACAATATTCCAATTTTGCAAATGATCATAAACCTATATAGCCAAACAATCCGCAACCCCATTCCATTCTCTAGGAATGTGACAGAAAGTAACAGATTCCAAGGAAGCACACAGATTAAGAATCTGTTTTATAATTACAGCCAAATGCCAACTGACATCCTCTAACTGCTCTCTTTAGCAAATTCACCACCACCTAAGAATCAGATTCACAAATGATCTATCTCGACCCAAGAGTGCAACCGCCCTTCATAGCACATAAACTGGCAAGAGCCTCCATCACATTGATAGTATACCAACCCTTATAAACAAAAAAGATAAACTCAACAGTCCCAAAACTATTCCACCCAACACCCCCAATACTAACATGACTAGGATTTCTTTGAGAAGAACCATCTGTGTTGATTTTCAACACACCCTGAAGAGGAGAACACCAACACCCCCCTCTATTTATCTTCCAAAGAAGATGTCAACATCTATTTTTAATGATACTGAAATGAAAAAAATCAATTTAAAACACACAAGTGGCCCATGCTGGTGCGATGTGCCAACTAAATTTCCAAAGGGAAAAAAGGATTTGATGAACATCATAAAAACCACCATCCCCGTCCTTGATTAGCAAGCTTTTACCCTGTATCTACTTACACAAGCTTTTCTCACAACACGTCATTTTTTATTCATAGTGTTGACTATCTGAGTTTCCATAACACAAAGTACTGCCGAATCCAAGTGGGCAATGACCCTTAATGAATCTAACTGGGTCAGCTTAGTTTCAGGAACTCTTTTCAAAATTTTGCGGAGAGTCTTCCAGGATTTCAGCGGTACTCCAGGAGCCAGAGCACTAAAAAACAGAGAAGAAAAAGCCCTCAGTTTTAGGTCAGAGACTTCAATACGAATAGCTGAGCCACTTGCCAAATTTTGACCTAGTTTCTTCTTAAGTCCGAATTAAAATATTGATCTAGACGAGTTGGATCCGAATCCTAGTCTCGTAACCAGGGAGAGTTTTACGGGCTGAAAACATTTTTAGTAAAAAGATATTTTATATATTGGATTTACACCTGATAATTGAGCATTTTAGGAAATCTAAACAATTTTATGTACCTTGTATAAGATTACTCTGCAATTTTTAATTTCTTTTACTCCTCGTTGAGAAAAATTCCAGTCAATCTCAGATCTTGATTAAGCGCTGTTCAGCCTGATGATTATTTTCCAATTCGATGTCAACTTTGTGTTATTCCAATATTAGATGAGAATGGGCTAATTTTGCATGTATGTCATGTTATGCAATTTCAACGTAAGTGATAAACTTTCACAATTTCAATGTAATTGAACAGAACTCAGATCTTGTTGAAACTAAATATAGACAATCTTTGCTTAATCGATTTGAAAGTAATTTACTAACAACGAACATATCATAATTAGGGGATATTCAATTTTCTAAAAAGATATTTTGTTTTAATTTAGCTTTGTTTTTTGCTTATTCAAATATATAAAAAATAAATAAAAGAAGTTTTAAAGCTTGTAAGAGAAACGTTTTTTAATATATTGTTTAACAAAACTTACAACTCTGCCCCTCCATTCAAACTTATATATTGTTCAACAAAGTTTGTAATTTGTCCGTTCATTCAAATATATACTCTTCATTGTGTTAAATAATTTTTAATTTCAACTCTCCAGTTTTTCTACAATTGAAATTACAAATCCATCATTTTAAAAAAGATTTTAATTTATTTTTTGTGCTTAATAAAATATTTACAAGCAAATTTAATTAAACAGTCATACAACCACTCTCTTAAGAATCAGTCCTATTTGGATAAGCTTTTTGGATCTATTTTGTGCCTCTGGGCTTGAGTGAAATTGGATCTATTTTGTGCCCCTGGGCTTGTATCCTTTCACTCGGTTCAACTTCTGTTATTACTTAATCCTTTCACTCAATTCAACTTCTGTTATTACTTAATCCTTTCACTCAATTCAACTTCTGTTATTACTTAAATAGCTTGGTTTCTCCATAAACCATTGTTATATGGATGTTATTTTATATGACTGTCATTTTTTTTAGTTCTCTTTGATGTTGCAAGTTTTTCTGATTTATATTGCAGTCTATACAGCCAATTTCTGAACAGAGCTTTTTCGTCAGTTCAATCCATAATTCATTCTAATTTATCCCAGTATAGTACTACAGAGTCAATACAGATTAATAGGATCTCATCTCCATGCGGGTTGTCACAGTAATGAATAGAACCAAAAACCCATATGAACCCAGATTTGATATAATTCAATATTTGAACTTCGTATGTTCAATCTTTCGTACCTAACTGGCTCTCGTGATCAACGTTTTGCACTTAAAAAGAGTTTCGGTTCAACAATCATATATACAAGAAATTTACAATAGTTTTAGAAATTTGTTTTGTATATAAAATATAAAACAATTTTAGAGATTCATTAATCATGCACAGTGATATGAAAAAAGTAAAAATCAGCTAGACTTCACATGCTTGATCAATAACTTGGTACACTGAAACATAGAAACAATTTCAAATTCCCAAGAAACAACCAATTCGCAATATGAAACTCCGATTTGTGGTTCCATGCAAAGGGTATATTCGCTTTTTCTTAGATTGATGTGCTACACGATACAAAATACATATTTCAAATAAAATAGTGTTTATAATGAAATAGAGCAGTAATAGTATTACCTGGCTGAGCTGATCGAAGAAATTGGGCTTGTCGTGAGTACTGCTGCCAATCTGGCCAAATGTTAAGGCGATGATAACAGCTGCAAGCAGATTGGTGATTGAATAATCGAGATAGGTATGCTGGGGAAGACGACCTCGTCTCTCCAGAAGAGTCATGACAGCAGGCCATGTACCCAAGAAGAAGAGGGCAGCCAGCATAAGAGCTATTGCCCCTCCCTTGTCCTCCACCACATACATCCTTGTTCATACAATCAACTGATTCAGCTACTCCAATTGAACTGATGCCCTCACTCCTGGGTACTGGATTTGAAGGATTTTCCTACTCTATAATAAGAGATTGAATATTTTCTCTATTTAATAAGCAGCCATTTGAAATCTTGAAAATCTAATGTCAACAGCTGAGCTGTATTTGAGAGTTTGCTTTAAATTGCTTTAAGAAATCTGGGAAATCCAGTGGGTGTGCTTCACTCCACCCAATCATATCAGATAAAGTAAACAATCGACGCCCTTATTGACTGGGCGTGTTTGTCTATTGGATCTTGCTCTGAAAAACACACCGTTTGACTTTGTACAGAGGTTCAAGTAGTATTGGAATCTCCGGAATCTTTGTTTTGGATTCACCCTGGCCTCCATAAGTGGAAAAAAAATCTTATGAAAAATAAAAATGAAGAATCCGTCAATGGAAGTCCATTCTACCGGTTCGATTTACTAGCAACTTATGCATGAGCAATATCATAAATGATGTGGACAATAAGATATTTAGCCGATTAGTCTGTTGTTTAAATTTGAAAATAGTCCTTTATTAATAGAAAACAAAATGAAAGAAATATTTTTGAAGAATATGATTGTTTACACATAGACTAGGTACGTGTGAAACTCTACAAGGGGGGCGAAGAAGTCGGTGAGAATAATTGATTGAAAGGTAAGTCATGGAGATTCTTTATTAGAAAAGTATGTTTGTGGGTGGTAGAGAAGATTAATTTGGATTAGTTTAGATCGTTGAGTATAATTTGGATTAGTTTAGAGCGTTGAATATAAAGACTTGGTAGGTTGTGTTAGCTAGTTTGTTGATTATTTAGGGTGGGAATCATTTTCAATATGAAAAGTAATATATTTAGTAATGTTTTTTCAATTATTATTATTATTTTCACTTCACAAGAATTATTTATTTAATTGATCAAGCATAAAACTTTACGTTGTCACTCATATGCTTACAATAGAAAGTGATAAGCTCTCAATGGTAGGGCTATTGCAAGACCTAGACTTTAATCTTTAAGGATTCATATGTGATGACCTTGCTTGTGTATCCCTTCTAGAAATTGAAGGCTTCATGGTTTATAAATCAATGATAAAGAGAATTTATCTGCTACTCTTGTATGAAATCTCTAAAAAATTTAAAGCATGATTATGCATTAAGCTTATGATTTCAAACCGATTCAGTTACAATACAACTGTAACAAACACATTCTAATCAAGTGTTGATTTCATATGAATCATTGGAGTACAAACAACCACAAAACCACATAAGAACCATATAGTTCCAACACTCCAACACTACTTATTCACACGGTGATTGGCTCAAGCATACATCATTTATACATAAGGTGACTAGCTCATACACACATCACAAGTACAAACAATGACTAGCTTTAGCATATGTCACATATACATAGTGTGAATAATTCACACATTGATCACATATACACAATATTATGTACATACATCATAGATGCATAATGTGACTAACTTATGCACCCACCACATACATGATGCAAATAACTTAAACATCACATGTTAACATAAAAATCAATGGCAAAATTGAAGTGAATGCCACCTACTACATGCATCATCCCACTACTTGGTTCACAAACACATAAGCCTACAAGTAGTTCACGTCTAGAAAATAAATGTTGATGCATCCCATACTGCACTATGGGTCCCATTAGTTTCCCAATGCATCATATGATGACAATAAAACATCCAATACTACTTGTCATCACTAGCAAGGGCATAAGTATAATAGTGTGCACAATACTTGAGGTCATTTATACAAGTACACAATGATTGACTAACACATACATAGTGACCAACTAGCAATAGGAAGTGGATGTGACAATACTATAAGTATCTTCCCCTTATTTGGTTCATTGACACTTACATTTTTAGTGCATCCCAACCAAAAAAGTAAATGTCAATGCATCTCATACTACTCCATGGGTCCCATCTTTTTCTACATTCTTGTACACTTGTGATGATGGGAAAGCATCTCATACTACTTGCATTCATCATCGAATAAGGTATAAGTGTAACAAAACACATCACATAAGGCCATTAATAAGATTCACATAACATGCTTAACCATTGAGTTTGTGGATTCAAATGTTTATTGCCTCTAGGCCACTTGCAACAAGTGTATTTTGTGTGGGTCCTAAGTTGTTAAATTTTCCTAAATGTGGTCTTCTATCATTTCTCATGTGTTGCAATTGCCAAAAGTTCAAGAAGTGTATAAATGTTTAGGTTAAAGTTTAAAATATTTAAACCTATGCAAATTTTCAAATTTGTCAGAGTTTCCTTGTCAAGCATGCATTTTTTCTTAGGTCCAAATTTCTTTTTTTTGTCATCCTTTTAGACTTTTCCTTCCCTAATGCCCCAATCAATTTTATGAAACACAAGTCATTCCCAAACCCCAACAATTTGAACTCCTACCTATTTTTTCCTACTTCCCACCAACCTGCCAAAATGGCTTAAAAAGGTCATGTGATCGTTGGAAAAGGTCCAAGTACACCATAAAAATATTGACATTTGACAGGGATGTCATCTCACTAATTGATTTTCCCACTTGGTTTTGGTGTGATTTCAAAGCAATTTTTGATGGAGAAAGCGAATAAGTGGTTAAGGTTCCATCTAATAGCTATTTTTGCCCTACACCTACCCACAATCACTCGATTGGCTATTTTGGTGCTCGAACTTTACAGATTGAGTACAAATAACACAAAGCCGACCATGGAAAAATTAATGCATGTGGCTCAAGTGATAGGGATCAAATTTTGTATGGTTTCAAGTTGTAATGTAATAGAAATAACTTGAGTTGGTCATTAATGTTCATCAGTGATCTTTGTGCCCACTCAATTTGATTTGATCAACTTTCATGATAAAGATTTTAGGTTGGAAGTGTAGATTTGAAGAAAAGAAGCAGGAAAAAGTGTAAAATGATGCACCTATGTTTTAATGCGACCATTATGGGTTTACAGCCCAATACATTTTTGTCATTTTTTGAACCATTCATGATGAATTCACAAAACCATTTTGGCTCTACACACTCAAACAAAATTGAAATAATAAGGATTTGTAACATGTTTAAACTACCCTACAAATCTTGGCAACATCAGTTCAACTATAGACATTAATGACAACTTTGATGATTAAAGCAGCCTCTACAAGACTCTACTACCTTGTTTCCTTAGTTCATCACAATTTCCATGGTCAGAGATCTATATATTTGTAGGTTTTCTTGTTTGTAAGAGTTGGTCATTTTGAGTTTTCACAAAACTAATGTGTAGAGCTTTCTAGGGTTTTCAAATTTGTGTGTTAGTCTACCTGTTGTCAAATAAGGTTTGCACCCTTGCTAAGCTATGAGCTGTAGCAACCTATTGACACATGGGCACACTTCGAGGTTGTGGGTGACCTGGGAATGAAGTGGACCTCCAAATTATGGGTCGGTTCCTCTTAAGATGACTTGAAAGTAATAAGAAAAATGATAAGGGAAAGAGTAAGAAGGATATGCTTGAAATTTAAAATCTATCACTAACCGGTGGTACAACAAAGATGGAAATTTGACAAGGTTGTTGAAACTCACAAAAATCTCAATAAAGCTAAACAATCTCACAACACAGAGATTTATGCCTACAAAAATGGTTATATGTAAGGTTTTGACTGTACTAATGCTTAAACACAAGGAAAACAATGATGTTTCACAGATATAAATGCAATAGAAAGAGAACACTAACATAAACCTCCATTATGACATAATATTTTTTCATCCAGTATTGAAGGAATCTGATAAAATAAAAGATTACACAAAATTTTATCATGCAACTCACAACCAATACTAAAACAACAAAGAAAATAGGTGAAGGAAATGACTTTCTATTGAGAAAAATAAGGAGTCTCTGTATTACAAATCTGTAGTATTCATACAAAATATGAGTTACAAAGTCTGAACAATACTCTCTCAACAATTTCTTAACCAAGAACTCTTTTTTCCTTTTTGGCCTTGAAATCCTTCCTTATAGAAACAGAAGGAGCAACAAGCATTGGACCAGAAGGGGACACATTTCACCTGCCCCTTGAAACGCCCTCTGGCATTTAACACAAGAGGACTGCTACAACTACCACCATTAATTCGTGACCCTCATCCCTGACCCCGAGATTGTTTCCAGAGTCGGTTGTGTGCTTAGAAGGCACGGGCGCCTATGTTGGTTCTAACTCTTGGTGACAGGTGGTGTCGGGGAAAGGTGTGACCTCGACACCGCTCCTATAGTTGCCTTAAATGCTCTGTCAAACAATCGAGCCCTAACATTAATGTCGATCCACTCAGCCAGCAGACGTTTCGTCCGCCATTAAGTCTCGTGGCCGACATACTGAGCTCGGGCGATCATGCACTTAGGAATCCTGCTCATTGGACCGCCTTAGTAACCCGGTATTTAGTACACATCTTGCACTCCTTGTGGCAGTTAAAGACCCTACACCTTGATTCAGCGAGCTGGCGAGGAACGGCCCCGATTACCTGCCTATTTCACTAACAACCATTGATCCGGTCAAAACAAGAAACGGGACCAGACCTGGAATTGGAATGGAAACTGAAACCAAAACTAACCAACATTTCCAAATTCATCCCACATTCTGATTCCGCCTCCGCCAAAGAAAAGAACCCCCAAACAAAAGAAAGCAAAGCGGGATCGGAACCAAAATCGATCCCGGGCGAAACACAGCGAGGGCGGAAGCGGAACAAAAATGAGACCTTGACACTTTTCACAGTTCAGGTTCAGTTACAGTTTTGGATCCACCTCTGAAAACATGCAAAGTGAAAGGAAGAAAGAAAAACACAGAGAAGATCAAAGAGAAGGAAACATCCCTCGATCACTGGCAACAAAAAAAGCAAAGAAAAGAAGAACGGGCGGAACCAGAACAAAAACAGAAATTGGAACTTTGGAAAAGTTCCAATGTTCGGTTTTGTTCCACGTCCCGGGTTTTCCAAAACAAAGAAAACGCCTAAGGAAGGAAAAGAAAACCCAAGGTACACACAAAAACAAAGACCAAAGGACAACAAAACACAAATAGGATCAGAATGAAAACTGTTCCCGGGTGAAATACCGCGGGGGTAGAAGTGGAACAAAAACGAGATCACAAAAATTTTCCAAGTTCAGGTTTGGTTACAGTCCTGGCTCCACCTCCGACAACACACAAAGCGAAAGTGGGAAAAAGGAAAGAAAAAGAAACAAAGGGAAAAACCACCCCACGGTCAAATGAAAGGTCAAAAGAAAACAAACGCACAAAAGCGCAGAACCGGAACAAAAAAGGGAAACTAGAACTTTGGAAAAGTTTCAATGTTCGGCTTCGGTTTCGACTCCGCCTCCGACATAACAAAAAGAAGAGGGCCCAAGGAAAACAAAACAGAAAGGGGGAAAACAAGGCAAAAACATAAGATGAAGACCCTCCCAATAAACTGAACACCCGCATGTTGGGCTCAACCCTTATGGAAGCCACGTTTAATCCACGTGTCGAATTTAAAACATATTTTTCCCTTGCAGCTGCGCAAGAAGCAAACAAGTTAGAAAATATGTAAGCTTGATGCAAATGTTCCTCCATTTGGCCTTCATAAACACTTGAAGGTATAGATTGCCCTGCCTGATTGAGCCCGCAGGTGAAAATTGGGTAACATCCTGGCGACCTCAGCTGGATGTTTATCTGTTAAACATGCAAACCAATAGCCTAGGCCTATCCATTGGGCAAGGAGTCATTGGGAACCTAGACCCATTCATAGAAAACTCACCTAGAACTTCTGTAACTCAGATGTCAGACATATACAAGGCCTTGGCCCATCCAAGACAAAATAGTAGAAGGAAAATTGTTCATTTGTACTGAAACATCACTTAGGGAATGAAAATTGAATCTAATCTAATGTGTAGAAGCACTTATTGACATCTAGAATCTAACAACTATGTACAGATTTAGGTCCATACCTCAAAATCAATGTTTGAGGTGAATCCCATTTACTAGGATTAGTTCCACTACACCATCCAACTTAGATAGTTGGAAAGCATTATGCTGCTTCTTTTCAGTGATGACATATGGCCCAGTCCAGAATGCATCAAATTTGGAGTGCTTCCTAGGTCTGCTTTTCAATTCATCCCACTTTAGCACTATGCCACCTTCCTGGAACACTCTTGGAGATGCCTTTTTATTGAATGACCTTTACATTTGGGCCTGATGTTGCTAAATATTTTTCACTGCTTCAACTCTGAGTTCTTCAAGTTCAATTAATTGAGCTAACCTTGCTGTCATAGGCTCTTCCTCAATCATATCAAGTTGGTTTACCATATCAAGGGCTGACAGTTCAACTGAGATGGGTAGTCTTGCCCCTTTTCCGTATACTAACATGTATGGAGAAAGTCCTGTAGACCTTTTTGATGTAATCCTATCAACCCACAAGGCTAATTTCAGCTTTGTGTGTCAAGCTCTTTGATTGTCATCCATAGTTCTCTTAATGATCCTCAGGAGATTTTTGTTAGTGGACTCAACTTGTCCATTGCCTTGCGGATAGTAATTAGAGGATGTATTCAGATATATACCATTCTTAACAGCCCAGTCAGAAATTTTAACACTCACAAAAGAAAGGGCATTGTCTGAAACAATAGAATCTGGGATACCAAATCTAGTAACTAACTCTTCATAAAAATTCAGGATAGTAGATTCATTAGCCTCTTTGACTGCCACAACTTTAGTCCATTTTGACAAATAATCAGTGGCTGTGAGCACCCACTTGTGGCCTGCACTTGATGGCGGGTTTATAACCCCAATGAAATCCAAACCCCATTTTATGAAGGGCTGCTCAATTTGGCTGGGTTGCAACGGGACGGCTGCTAGCTTTTCCTTTCCAGCAAAAATGACACATTCCTTACACTTCCTCACACATAAATGAGAATCTCTGAATAAGGTAGGCCAGTAATAGCCTCCTTTCATTATTTTAAGAGTTGTAGCTCTTGGAGAAAAGTGTCCACCAACCGCCCCTTGATGGAATTCATGCAATACTCTATCAACCTGATCAGCTTCAATACATCTCAATAGAACACCATGAAAATATCTTCTAAATAGTAAACCATATAAGAGAACATATGGTATGGATTGCAGTCGATAATACCTTCTTCTGGATTTAGCTAGATCAGGAGGGCACTCACTAGTCAATAAAAAATGTGTCATCTCTACAATCCAATCTGCAGGAGCAGGTATAGCAACCTGTTGTCCATCTTGAAGTGCTAAAACAAAACTTTCTTCCTCCTTTATATTGTTGTCCTCTTTAAGTTATTTGTAGAGACCTCTCCCTCTTATTAGTTTGGTAACCTTTATTTCAAGGTTATACTCCATCACCTTAGTGACCCAACTAGCTCTTCTATCACTCAAATCTTTGTCCAGTAAAAACTCTTTCACACTTGGATGAGCAACCATTAGTATAATCTTGTTATTGGAAAGCATGTGCATGAACTTCTTTAAGCTTCTTATAACAGCGAGAACATGTTTCTCTACAAAAGTATACTTGAGCTCGTAATCTTGAGTCCTTGACTGAAGAATGCCATGGGCTGTTAAGACCCTTCATCATTTCGTTGTACAAGCATGGATGAAAGTGAATCAATATTCCCATAGGCATATAAAATGAAATCTTTAGAAAAATTAGGATTCATAAGTGTAGGAGGAGCTGCTAATGCCTCTTTTATAAGCTCAAAACTTCTTTTCCCCTACTTAGTCCAGTTGAAAGGTACATTTTTTCTCAACATATGAGTTAGTGGACTTAATAAATCAGCAATATCAGGGATAAACCTCCTAACAAAGTTAATCCTACCAATAAAACTCTGCAAATCTTTTTTGTGTGTTGGTAAAGGAAGAGATAAGATAGCACCTATTCTTTCAGGGTCAATAGTAATACCCTATTTAGACACCACATAACCAAGCAATCCTCCTTCGTGACCAACAAATACACACTTTTTGGGATTAAGTGATATCCCAAATTCCCTGCATTTCTCAAAAATCTGCCTCAATTGATTCAGATGATCCTTATCCTCCTTGGAAAAAATAGTGATATCATCAAGATAGACTAAGACTATATTGTACATTAAACCCTGAAAGGCCATATCCATGGCTTTTTGAAAGGTTGCCTCAACATTAGATAAACCAAAGGGCATTTTCTGATAGGCCATAGTTCTCCATTTTGTGGTGAAGGTTGTTTTGTACTGATCTTCTTTTTTCACTAATATCTGATTGTAACCAAAATAGCCATCTAATAAGGAAAACCTCTCAGACCCTGAAACTACCTGAAGTATCTATTCCATAGAAGGCAGAGGATGACGGTCTTTTAAGGAGGCCCTATTTAGATCACGGAAATCTACACAGAGTCTTATTTCACCATTTTTCTTCCTTACTGGTACTAGGTTTGAAACCCATGAGGTATGCTTAATGGGGAAAATAATGCTTATTTCAATCAACTTATCTAGTTCACTTTTCATCAAAGGTTCTAACTTAGGATTCAAGGGCCTCTGTTTTTTCCTAACAGGTTTGACATTAGGTTCGAGTTTGATGGTATGTTGAGCAAGCTGGGTATTAAATCCCTTTAAATTAGTATATTTCTAGGCAAAGATATCATTAAATTCTTGACAAAGTTGAATAAAAACATGCTTCTCTTCAGCTGTACATACCTTGCCTAACTTAAGAATCCTTTCTTTGAAAACTTCAACTTCTTCGTAGTGATCTTGCTAAACTTGAATATTGCCCTTGGGTTTTCTAATTTCATCATCTGTATTAAAAATAGATTCTAAAGTGATTAGGCCTTTAGGCAACTTCTTTTTTTTTAGCTGAGTAATCTAGTCACTGTACTGGTGCTGTAACTATTCCTGATTGGTATGTGAGAACTCAACTTCTTTTAAAAAAATGACAATCTGATGGTCACTATCAAAGAATTGCCAGTGTATATTATTATCAGGCACAACAGGCCTAACTACAATCTTAATATGCTGATTAGTTTTATCACTGCAAATCTCTTTTGGAATATCATGTTCATCTCCTACAGCAGCCAATCTATCAAAATGTTTATTCTGAGTTCTAGGAATGGAAATCAGATTAAATGCCTCAAATCCCGATAAGAGGTCCCATACTCTATTCCTATAAGACCTGAGTGTATCGTTTTTGGCAACATTAACCTAATTGACAACCAACTCGCTGTCACCATAAACTTTTAGATAGCTAATACCTATCTGTCTTGCCCTCTCCAAGCCTTGGACTAGAGCTTCATATTCAGTAGAATTATTAGAACAGCTAAAATAGAATTTGAAATCTAAATAATACTTTTGACCTTCTAGTGATACCAGCATACATCCACTACCAGCACCTACCCTACTCCTTGAGCCATCAAAATATAGCTCCCACACATCATTTTCCTTGTGTTCACTATGTTGTTCTTTGTCCTTTTCAATATTAGGCATAAAAGAGTCAGTCTCATGCATCATATAAACACCAATGTCAACCTCCTCCAACTGCTTTCATGTACCAACTTCAAGAGTTTGAGATGCCCACTCTTTAGTAAGAAATCTGATGTTCTTTCCGTTTGAATTTCAGCCTCTTGAACAACAGGCTGCTCCACTTGTACACTTGTAAACAAGTTGGCATTAATAGGAGATGGATTGTAAGGTTCAATATGAATTTTGGCTATGGGTTCTGATTTAACAGTGACTCTAGTACCATATCTAGTTCTGAACAACATATGAGACCAATTAGAGGATAGGTAACCACCTATCTTGGCCATAAAATCCCTAGATAAACAATGGGAAAAGTATGGGGGAAACTCAATAATGTAGATATCCTGTTGTATTGCAAAATTTGGATAGGCATGTAAAGTTAAGCTTAAATTTTTAATGACCCCTACTGTGTTAACCATAGTACCATCCAATTGTACTACCCCTTTTCTAGTGGCTCATATTCAATTCCCAACTTATCAACAATTTGTTTGGGCATAACTGAACTACTAGCCCCTAAGTTAATTATACAATTGTGAACAAGATGATCTCCAATAATCAATGACAAATAAAAAGGAGGTGGCTTGGCTTTAGCAGCTTGTTGTTCTTTATTACTAACAGCAATACTAGTCAACACAACTTTCTCCTTTTCTATACTAGGCTCATCTGAGACACTTAAACCTGATAAAGCAAATTGAAGCAGGTCCTTTTGCCCCAGAATACTCAGAGAATCCCATATTGACATGGGTACATTAATTTTCTCCATGTGCTCAAGTATATTGAAAGATGTAGCAAGTTTAACCTGACCTTTAAGAGGAATAACATCACCTTTAACTGAAGGTTTCTGGAATAATGAATCAGAGTGTTGCTTGCCTACCAAAGGCTGCCCTCTTGGTAGCATTCGGATTCGGTCAGCTTTTGATGAGCCAAGAGCATTCTAATTCTAGTTCAGCCCTTGTTTCGATTGAGTTTGAACTGTATCAAGTTGATGTCCATCTATTGCCCTCTTTTTACTGTGTGTGTTGTCTACAACTAAAGAATCAGCGTAGTTCACTCCACAAAATTCTTCCCCTTGCTAGTTTAGGAATGTATTCTCATGTGTCTATTGCTCTTGTTGTTGTACTTCAGTTGCTACAGGCACATTAGACTTTATTGCTAAACTATTTTGAACCATCAAGGCTTGATTAATCAGCCCATTTACACGGGTGCTCTGATTATGGGGTTGATTACATGGAAAGCACCACTCATAATCTTGAACTAAATTGTTCTGGATAGGTGCAAGCTCTTTGGAAGTGCTTGTAGTATTGGATTCATAAGCTTGATATGGCCTTGGGTTAGGAGCAGATCTTTGGCCTTGATTATAAGGCTGATAAGGTGGTATGTTGGTCTGATTTTGCTGGTAATTAGACTAAAACGAGGGGTGATAAGGCTTGAAACCTTGATTTTGCTATTTTCTGAGATTAACCATCTCATTGCCAAAGGTTCTAAGAAGGCCTTTAATCTCTTGTAGTTCGTTAGACTGAGTTGGAAGTGCATTTACTTGGCTGCTAGTCTAGGTATCAGGCGCTGGCAATGCCGGTGCAATTGGAATAACAGCCAAAGGAGGTAACTGCATAGGGATTGGAGGCTAAATAGCAGGAAATATTGGCATAGGTGGTCTTGGGGAAATTTTACCAGCCTGTATGAGGTTGTTTTCAGCTCTAACAGCTATACCATATGTTGCAGGAAGTGTATCCCCTCCCATCGATTGAATCAGTACGGAAATATCACTATTTAAAGCTCTTAAATAGTATAAAAATGCATGATTAGCAGTAGGCCTTACCGTTTGTGGAATTCTATCCCACATTCTCTGGAACGGTGATTGAAATATGACATAACTTCATGTGGAGCTCTTTTGATTGTAGATAGCTACTCCACCAATGACAAATGGTTTGATTTATCTTCAAAAAACTTGCACAATTGGCTGCCTAACTCATTGCATGTTGCTATGGAGTTGACAGGCAGGCCTTTGAACCATTGTAAGGCTTTTCCTTTAAATGACGCTGCCAGCAATATGAGTGCAACATTTTCTTCAATCACATGATGAACAACACACAGATTAGCAACATCTTTTATATGCTATGTTGAAGTGGTATGATCGTCGCCATGAAAATATGGCAGACTTTTCAAGGAAGCAACAGGAATTTCATCATGCTGAACCAAATTCAGTGGGATGCCCTAGTTAAAAGCAACAAATGGTTGATTTCTCACTGTTGGAATCATTGTCACTGGGATGCTCTTAGCAATAATAACAGGAACAACAGTATGGCCTCTCGTAGAAGGATTTGACTTGGATCTTCTGAAATAGACAACTGTCTTTTGAACTTTCTAGACTTCCCTCCCCCTTCTTCTAGGTGGGGACAACTGCAAATACTCAGAAACAGGTGAGTTACTCCTAGTCTCCACTCTTCTCATGAGCAGTAATGCACTGGAATTGCTAAATCTGAGCTCGGAGTTGCTAAGTATGCTAAAATTTATCTCTTAAAGACTGCAATTTCTGTTGCACATACCAAACAGCAGTATGATAATTCTGATTTAAGAGTGAAAAATAGTTTTCAGTCCCACCGGGCGTGCCAAAAACTATTTTCAAATAAGGTTTGCACCCTTGCTAAGCTATGAGTTGTAGCAACCTATTGACACATGGGAACACTTCGAGGTTGTGGGTGACCTGGGAATGAAGTGGACCTCCAGATTATGGGCCGATTCCCCTTAAGATGACTTGAAAGTACTAAGAAAAATGATAAGGGAAAGAGTAAGAAGGATATGCTTGAAATTTAAAATCTATCACTAACAAGTGGTACACCAAATATGGAAATTTGACAAGGCTATTGAAACTCATAAAAATCTCAATAAAGCTAAACAATCTCACAACACAGAGATTTATGCCTGCAAAAATGGTTCTATGTAAGGTTCTAACTGTTCTAATGCTTAAACACAAGGAAAACAATGATTTTTTCACAGATATAAATGCGATAGAAAGAGATCACTAACATAAACCTGCACTATGACATAATATTTTTTTCATCCAATATTGAAGGAATCTGATTAAATAAAAGATTACACAAAATTTTATCATGCAACTCACAACCAATACTAAAACAACAAAGAAAATAGGTGAAGGAAATGACTTTCTATTGAGAAAAATAAGGAGTCTTTGTATTACAAATCTATAGTATTCATACAAAATATGAGTTACAAAGTCTAAGCAATGCTCTCTCAGCAATTTCTTAACCAAGAACTCTTTTTTCCTTTTTGGCCTTGAAATCCTTCTTTATAGAAACAGAAGGAGCAACAAGCATCAGACCAGAAGGGGACACATGTCGCGTGCCCCTTGGACCGCCCTTTCGCATTTAACGCAAGAGGACTATTACAACTACCACCATTAATTTGTGACCCTTGTCCCCAACCCCGAGACTATTTCTAGAGTCAGTTGTGTGTTTAGAAGGCACATACGCCTATGTCGGTTCTAACTCCTGGTGACAAGTGGTGTCGGGGAGAGGTGTGACCTCGACACCGCTCCTATAGTTTCCTTGAATGCTCTGTCATAAAATCAAGCCCTAACATTAATGTCGATCCACTCGGCCAGCGGACGTCTCATCCACCATTAAGTCTCATGGCCGACATACTGAGCTTGGGCGATCATGCACTTAGGAATCCTGCTCATTGGACCGCCTTAGTAACCTAGAATTTAGTACACATCTCGTGCTCCTTCCGGAAGTCAAAGACCCTTCACCTTGATTCAGCAAGCTGGCAAGGAACGACTGCGATTACCTGCCTATTTCATTGACAACCGTTGATCCGGTCAAAACAAGAAACGGGACCGGAGCTGGAATCAGAATGGAAACTGAAACTGAAACTAACCAACATTTCCAAGTTCATCCCACATTCCGATTCTTCCTCCGCTAAAGTAAAGAACCCCCAAACAAAAGAAAGCAAAGCGAGATCGGAACCAAAATCGATCCCGAGCGAAACACAGCGGGGCGGAAGCAGAACAAAAACAAAACCCTAAAACTTTTCCAAGTTCAGGTTTGGTTACAATTCCATATCCACCTCCGACAACACGTAGAGCGAAAGGAAGAAAGCAAAACACAGAGAAGATCAAAGAGAAGGAAACATCCCTCAATCACCGGCAACGAAAAAAGCAAAGAAAAGAACAACGAGCGGAACCAGAACAAAAACGGAAATTGGAACTTTGGAAAAGTTCCAATGTTTGGTTTTGGTCCGCGTCTCGGGTCCGCCAAAAAAAAGAAAACGCCTAAGGAAAAGAAACCCAAGGCACACACAAAAACAAACACCAAAGGACAACAAAACGCAAACGGGATCGAAACGAAAATCGATCCCGGACAAAACACTGCGGGGGCGGAAGCGAAACAGAAACGAGATCACAAAAATTTCCCAAGTTCAGGTTCAGTTACAGTCTTGGCTCCACCTCCAACAACACACAAAGCGAAAGCGGGAAAAAGGAAAGAAAAATAAACAAAGGGAAAAAACCACCCCACGGTCAAACGATAGGTCAAAAGAAAACAAACGCACAAAAGCGCGGAACCGGAACAAAAAAGGGAAACTGGAACTTTGGAAAAGTTCCAATGTTCGGCTTCGGTTCCAACTTCGCCTTCGACAGAACAAAAAGAAGAGAGCCCAAGGAAAACAAAACATAAAGGGGGAAAACAAGGCAAAAACATAAGATGAAGACCCTCCCAATAAACTGAACACCCGCACATTGGGCTCAACCCTTATGGGAGCCACATCTAATCCACGTGCTAAATTTAAAACATAATTTTCCCCTATAGCTAGACAAGAAGCAAACAAGCTAGAAAATATGTAAGCTTTATGCAAATGTTCCTCCATTTGGCCTTCATGAACACTTGAAGACATAGATTTCCCTGCCTGATTGAGCCCGCAGGTGAAAATCAGGTAACATCCTGGCTACCTCAGCTGAATGTTTTCCTGCTAAACATGCAAACCAGTAGCCTAGGCCTAGCCATTGGGCATGGACTCATTGGAAACCTAGACCCATTCATAGAAAACTCACCCAGAACTTCTGTAACTCAGATGTCAGAAATATACCAGGCCTTGGCCCATCCAAGACAAAATAGTAGAAGGAAAATTGTTCATTTGTGTTGAAACAACACGTAGGGGATGAAAACTTCATCTAATCTAATATGTGGAAGCACTTATTGACATCTAGAATCTAATAGCTATGTACAGATTTAGGTCCATACCTCAAAAGCAATGTTTGAGGTGAATCTCATTTACTGGGATTAGTTCCACTACACCATCAAACTTAGATAGTTGGAAAGCATTATGTTTCTTCTTTCCAGTGATGGCATATGGCCCAATCCAGAATGCATCAAATTTGAAGTGCTTCCCAGGCCTGCTTTTCAATTCATCCCACTTTAACACCATGTCACCTTCCTAGAACACTCTGGGAGATGTCTTTTTATTGAAAGACCTTTTCATTTGGGCTTGATGTTGCTCAATCTTTTTCACTGCTTCAACTCTGAGTTCTTCAAGTTCAATTAACTAAGCTAACCTTGTTGTCATAGGCTCTTCCTCAATCATATCAAGCTGGTTTACCATATCAAGGGTTGGGAGTTCAACTGAAATGGGCAGTCTTGCCTCTTTTCCGTATACTAACATGTATGGAGAAAGTCCTGTAGACCTTTTTGACGTAATCCTATCAGCCCACAAGACTAATTTCAGCTTGGTGTGCCAGGCTCTTTGATTGTCATCCATAGTTCTCTTAATGATCCTCAGGATATTTTTGTTAGTGGACTCAACCTGTCCATTTCTCTGCGGATAGTAATTAGATGATGTATTCAGATATATACCATTCTTGACAGCCCAGTCAGAAATTTTAACACTCACAAAAGCAAGGGCATTGTCTGAAACAATAGAATCTGGGATACCAAATCTGGTAACTAACTCTTCATAAAAATTTAGGACAACAGATTCATTAGCCTCTTTGAGTGCCATAGCTTTAGTCCATTTTGAAAAATAATCAGTGGCTGTGAGCACCCACCTGTGGCCTGCACTTGATGGCGGGTTTATAACCCCAATGAAATCCAAACCCCATTTTATGAAGGGTTGCTCAATTTGGATTGGTTGCAGCGGGAGGGCTGCCAGCTTTTCCTTTCTAGCAAAAATGGCACATTCCTTACACTTCCTCACCCATAAATGAGCATCTCTGAATAAGGTAGGCTAGTAATAGCCTCCTTTCATTATTTTAAGAGATGTAGCTCTTGGAGAAAAGTGTCCACCAGCCGCCCCTTAATGGAATTCATGCAATACTCTATCAACCTGATCAGCTTCAATACATCTCAATAGGACACCATGAAAATCTCTTCTAAACAGTAAACCATTTAAGAGAACATATGGTATGGATTGCAGTCAATAATACCTTCTTCTGGATTTAGTTAGATCAGGAGGGCACTCACGAATCAATAAAAAATGTGTCATCTCTACAATCCAATCTATAGGAGCAGGTATAGCAGCTTGTTGCCCATCTTGAAGTGCTAAAACAAAACTTTCTTCCTCCTTTATATTGTTGTCCTATGTAAGCTGTTCACAGAGACCTCTCCCTATTATTAGTTTGGTAACCTTTATTTCAAGGTCATACTCCATCACCTTAGTTACCCAACCAGCTCTTCTATCACTCAAATCTTTGTCCAGTAAAAACTCTTTCACACTTGGATGAGCAACCATCAGTATAATCTTGTTATTGGAAAGCATGTACCTGAACTTATTTAAGCTTCTTATAATAGCGAGAACATGTTTCTCTACAAAAGTATACTTGAGCTCGTAATCTTTGAGTCCCTGACTGAAGAACACCACGGGCTGTTTAGATCCTTCATCATTTCGATGTACAAGCATGGCTGAAAGTGAATCAATATTTCCATAGGCATATAAAATGAAATCTTTAGAAAAATCAAGATTCAGAAGTGTAGGTGCAGCTGCTAATGCCTCTTTTATAAGCTCAAAACTTTTTTTCCCCTCCTTAGTTTAGCTGAAAGGTACATTTTTTCTCAGCATATGAGTTAGTGGACTTAATAAATCAGCAATGTCAGGGATAAACCTCCTAACAAAGTTAATCCTACCAATAAAACTCTGCAAACCTTTTTTTTTCGCTGGTAAAGGAAGAGCTAAGATAGCACCTATTCTTTCAGGGTCAATAGTAATACCCTATTTAGACACCACATAACCAAGCAATCTTCTTTCGTGAACAAAAAATACACACTTTTTGGGATTAATTGATATCCCAAATTCCCTGCATTTCTCAAAAATCTTCCTCAAATGGTTCAAATGATCCTTAGCCTCCTTGGAAAAAAAAGTGATATCATCAAGATAGACTAAGACTATCTTGTACATTAAACCCTGAAAGGCCATATCGATGGCTTTTTGAATGGTTGCCCCAACATTAGATAAACCAAAGGGCATTTTCTGATTGGCCATAGTTCCCCATTTTGTGGTGAAGGTTGTTTTGTATTGATCTTTTGTTTTCACTAATATTTGATTGTAACCAAAAAAGACATCTAATAAGGAAAACCTCTCAGACCCTAAAACTACCTGAAGTATTTGCTCCATAGAAGGCAGAGGATGACGGTCTTTTAAGGAGGCCCTATTTAAATCACAGAAATCTACATAGAGTCTTATTTCACCATTTTTCTTCCTTACTGGTACTAGGTTTGAAACCCATGAGGTATGCTTAATGGGGAAAATAATGTTGCTTTCAATCAACTTATCTAGTTCCTTTTTCATCAAAGGTTCTAACTTAGGATTCAAGGGCCTCTATTTTTGCCTAACAGGTTTGACATTAGGTTCGAGTTCGATGGTATGTTGAGCAAGCTGGGGATTAAATCCCTTTAAATTAGTGTATTGTTAGGCAAAGATATCATTAAATTCTTGACAAAGCTGAATAAAAACATGTTTCTCTTCACCTGTACATACCTTGCCTAACTTAAGAAGCCTTTCTTTGAAAACTTCAACTTCTTCGTAGTGATCTCGTTGAACTTGAATACTGCCCTTGGGTTTTCTAACTTCATCATATGTATTAAAGACAGATTCTAAAGTGACTAGGCCTTTAGGAAACTTGTTGTTTTCTAGCTGAATAATCTGGTCACTGTACTGGTGTTATAACTTTTCCTTATTGGTATGTGAGAACTCAGCTTCTTCTCTTAAAAAAATGACAATTTGCTAGTCACTATCAAAGACTTGCTAGTGTATATTATTATCAGGCACAGTAGGCCTAACTACAATCTTAATATGTTGATTAGTTTTATCATTGCAAATCTCTTTTGGAATATCATGTTCATCTCCTATAGCAACCAATCTATCAGCATGTTTATTCTGAGTTCTAGGAATGGAAATCAGATTAAATGCCTCAAATCCCAATAAGATGTCCCATACTCTATTCCTATAAGTGTATCATTTTTGGCAGCATTAAGCTTTCTCACCTGATTGACAACCAACTCGCTATCACCATAAAATTTTAGACAGCTAATACCTCTCTGTCTTGCCCACTCCAAGCCTTAGACTAGAGCTTCATATTTATTAGAATTATTAGAATAGCTAAAACAAAATCTAAAAGCTAAATAATACTTTTGACCTTCTTGTGATACCAGCATACATCCATCGCCAGCACCTACCCTACTCCTTGAGCCATCAAAATACAGCTCCCACGCATCATTTTCCTGGTGTTCACTATGTTGTTCTTTGTCTTTTTCAATATTAGGCATAAAAGAGTCAATCTCATGCATCATATAAACACCAATATCAACCTCCTCCAACTGCTTTCATGTACCAACTTCAAGAGTTTGATATGCCCACTCTTTAGGAAGAATATATGATGTTCTTTTCGTTTGAATTTCAGCCTCTTGAACAACAGGATGCTCCACTTGTACACTTGTAAACAAGTTGGCATTAATAGGAGATGGATTGTAAGGTTCAATATGAACTTTGGCTATGGGTTATGATCTAACAGTGACTCTAATACCATATCCAATTCTGAACAACATATGATACCAATCAGAGGATAGGTAACCACTTATCTTGGTTGTAAAATCCCTAGATAAACAATGGGAAAAGTACGGGGGCAACTCAATAATGTAGATATCATGTGGTATTGCAAAATTTGGACATGCATGTAAAGTTAAGCTTAAATTTTTAATGACCCCTATTGTGTTAACCGCAGTACCATCCAATTGTACTACCCCCTTTTCTAGTGGCTCATATTCAATTCCCAACTTATCAACAATTTGTTTGGGCATAACTGAACTACTAGCCCCTGAGTCAATTATACAACTGTGAACAAGATGGTCTCCTATGATCAATGACAAATAAAAAGGAGGTGGCTTGGCTTTAGCAGCTTGCCGTTCTTTATTACTAACAATAGTAATAGTCAACACAACTTTCTCCTTTTCTATACTAGGCTCATCTGAGACACTTAAACTTTATAAAACAGATTGAAGTTCCTTTTGCCCCAGAATACTCAGAGAATCCCATATTGACATGGGTACATTAATTTTCTTCATGTGCTCAAGTATATTGAAAGATGTAGCAGGTTTAACCTGACCTTTAGGAGGAATAACATCACCTTTAACTAAAGGCGTCTGGACTAATGAATCAGAGTGTTTATTTCCTACCAAAGGCTACCCTCTTGGTAGCATTCAGGTTTGGTCAGCTTTTGATGAGCCAGGAGCATTCTGATTTTGGTTCAGCCCTTGTTTCGATTGAGTTTGAACTGTATCAAGTTGATTTCCTTCATCTATTGCCCTCTTTTTACTGTGCGTGTTGTCTGCAACTAAAGAATCGGCGTAGTTCACTCCACAAAATTCTTCCCCTTGCTAGTTTAGGAATGTAGTCTCATGTGTCTATTGCTCTTGTTGTATTTCAGTTGCTACTAGCACATTAGACTATATTGTTGAATTGTTTTGAACCATCAAGGCTTGATTAATCAGCTCATTTATACGGGTGCTCCGATTATGGGGTTGATTACATGAAAAGTACCACTCATAATCTTGAACTAAATTGTTCTAGACAGGTGCAAGCTCTTTGGAAGTGCTTGTAGTATTGGAGTCATAAGCTTGATATGGCCTTGCGTTAGGAGAAATTTTTTGGCCTTGATTATAAGGTTGATAAGGTGGTCTGTTGGTCAGAGTTTGCTAGTAATTAGACTGAAACGAGGGGTGATAAGGCTTGAAACCTTGATTTTGTTGTTTTTTGAGATTAACCATCTCATTGCCAAAGGTTCTAAGAAGGCCTTTAATCTCTTGTAGTTCGTTAGACTGAGCTGGAAGTACATTTACTTGGCCGCTAGTCTGGGTATCAGGCACTGGCAATGCCGGTGCACTTGGAATAACAGCCAAAGGAGGTAATTGCATAGGGATTAGAGGCTGAATAGCAGGAAATATTGGCATAGGTGGTCTTGGGGCAATTTTACCAGCCTGTATGAGGCTGTTTTTAGCTCTAATAGCTATACCATATGCTGCAGGAAGTGTATCCCCTCCCATCAATTGAATTATTACGGAAATATCACTATTTAAAGCTCTTAAATAGTATAAAAATGCATGATTAACAGTAGGCCTTACCGTTTGTGGAATTCGATCCCACGTTCTCTAGAAATGGTGACTGAAATCCGACATAACTTCATGAGGAGCTCTTTTGATTGTAGACAGTTGCTCCACCAATGACAAATGGTCTGATTTATCTTCAAAAAAATTGCACAATTGGTTGCCTAACTCATTGCATGTTGCTATGGAGTTGACAGACATGCCTCTAGACCATTGTAAGGCTTTTCCTTTAAATGACGCTCCCAGAAATCTGAGTGCAACATTTTCTTCAATCACATGATGAACAACACACAGATTAGCAACATCTTTTATATGCTCTGTTGAAGTGGTATGATCCTCGCCATGAAAATATGGCAGACTTTTCAATGCAACAATAGGAATTTTGTCATGCTGAACCAAATTAAGTTGGATGCCTTGGTTAAAAGAAACAAATGGTTGATTTCTCACTGCTGGAATCATTGTCACTGGGATGCTGTTAACAATAATAACAGGAAAAGCAGTATGGCCTCTCGCAGGAGGATTTGAATTGGATCTTTTGAAATAGACAACTGTCTTTTGAACTTTCTAGACTTCCCTCCCCCTTCTTCTAGGTAGGGGCAACTGCAAATACTCAAAAACAGGTGAGTTACTCCTAGTTTGCACTCTTCTCATGAGCAGTAATGCACTGGAATTGCTAAATCTAAGCTCAGAGTTGCCAAGTATGCTAAAATTTGTCTCTGAAAGACTACAATTTCTGCTATACATACCAAACAATAGTATGATAATTCTGATTTAAGACTGAAAAAAGTTTGCAGTCCCATTGGGCGTGCCAAAAACTATTTTCAAATAAGGTTTGCGCCCTTGCTAAGCTATGAGTTGTAGCAACCTATTGACACATGGGAACACTTCGAGGTTGTGGGTGACCTGGGAATGAAGTGGACCTCCAAATTATGGGCCGATTCCCCTTAAGATGACTTGAAAGTACTAAGAAAAATGATAAGGGAAAGAGTAAGAAGGATATGCTTGAAATTTAAAATCTATCACTAACAAGTGGTACACCAAAGATGGAAATTTGACAAGGCTATTGAAACTCACAAAAATCTCAATAAAGCTAAACAATCTCACAACACAGAGATTTATGCCTGCAAAAATGGTTCTATGTAAGGTTCTAACTGTTCTAATGCTTAAACACAAGGAAAACAATGATTTTTTCACAGATATAAATGCGATAGAAAGAGATCACTAACATAAACATGCACTATGACATAATATTTTTTTCATCCAATATTGAAGGAATCTGATTAAATAAAAGATTACACAAAATTTTATCATGCAACTCACAACCAATACTAAAACAACAAAGAAAATAGGTGAAGGAAATGACTTTCTATTGAGAAAAATAAGGAGTCTTTGTATTACAAATCTATAGTATTCATACAAAATATGAGTTACAAAGTCTGAACAATGCTCTCTCAGCAATTTCTTAACCAAGAACTCTTTTTTCGTTTTTGGCCTTGAAATCCTTCTTTGTAGAAACAGAAGGAGCAACAAGCATCAGACCAGAAGGGGACACATGTCGCCTGCCCCTTGGACTGCCCTCTGGCATTTAACACAGGAGGACTTTTACAAGTACCACCATTAATTCACGACCCTCATCCCTGACCCCGAGACTATTTCCAGAGTTAGTTGTGTGCTTAGAAGGCATGGGCCCCTATGTCGGTTCTAACTCCTGGTGACAGGTGGTGTCGGGGAGAGGTGTGACCTCGACACCACTCCTATAGTTTCCTTGAGTGCTATATCAGAAAATCGATCCCTAACATTAATGTTGATCCACTCGGCGAGCAGACGTCCCATTCGCCATTAAGTCTCGGGGCCGACATACTGAGCTCGGGCGATCATGCACTTAGGAATCCTGCTCATTGGACTGCCTTAGTAACCTGGTATTTAGTACGCATCTCATGCTCCTCGTGGTAGTTAAAAACCCTGCACCTCCATTCAACGAGCTAGGGAGGAACAGTTGTGATTACCTGCCTATTTCACTGACAACTGTTGATCCGATCAAAACAAGAAACGGGAACGGAGCCAAAATCGGAAAGGAACTTGAAACTGAAACTAACCAACATTTCCAAGTTCATCCCACACTCTGATTCTTCCTCTGCCAAAGTGAAGAAACCCCAAACAAAAGAAAGCAAAGCGAGATTGGAACCAAAACCGATCCAGGGCAAAAAACAGTGGAGGCAAAACTGGAACAAAAACGAGACCCTGAAACTTTTCCAAGTTCAAGTTTGGTTATAGTTCTGGATCTGCCTCTAACAACACGCAGAGCGAAAGGAAGAAAGCAAAACACAGAGAAGATCAAAGAGAAGGAAACATCCCTCGATCACCGACAACGAAAAAAGAAAAGAAAAGAAGAACAAGCGGAACCGAGACCGAAATCGGAACAAAAATAGGAACTGGAACTTTGGAAAAGTTTCGATGTTCGATTTCAGTTCGCGTCCCAAGTCTGCCAAAATAAGAAAATTCCCAAGGAAGGAAAAGAAAACCCAAGGCACACACAAAAACAAAGACCAAAGGACAACAAAATGCAAACGGGCTCGGAATGAAAACCGATCCCGGGCGAAACATCATGGGGGCAGAAGCGGAACAGAAACGAGATCACAAAAAATTTCCAAGTTCAGGTTCAGTTACAGTCTCGGCTCCGCCTCCGACAACACACAAAGCAAAAGTGGGAAAAAGGCAAGAAAAAGAAACAAAGGGAAAAACCACCCCATGGTCAAATGAATGGTCAAAAGAAAATAAACGCACAAAAGCGTGGAACCGGAACAAAAATAGAAACTAGAACTTTGGAAAAGTTCCAATGGTCAGCTTCAGTTTCGACTCCGCCTCCGACAGAACAAAAAGAAGAGGGCCCAAGGAAAAAAAAATAGAAAGGGGGAAAGCAAGGCAAAAAAATAAGATGAAGACCCTCCCAATAAACTGAACACCCGCACGCTGGGCTCAACCCTTATGGAAGCCACATTTAATCCATGTGCTGAATTTAAAACATAATTTTCCCCTATAGCTGCACAAAAAGCAAACAAGTTAGAAAATGTGTAACCTTGATGCAAATTTTCCTCCATTTGGTTTTCATGAACACTTGAATACATAGATTGCCCTGCCTGATTGATCCCGCAGGTGAAAATCGAGTAACACTACCATTAGATATTTTCATTCAAAACTTGTGAAGAGGTAGTCATAGAATATGATCGTTGTAACCACATGTCTCCTTGGTCAATTATCGGCATTTTGGGGGGTTTTGAGTAGTAGGGTATGACAGGTCTCTTGCTATTTGAAATTTTTCCTTGACCACATTTATTGGCACAACTATAAGAAAGATTGGATCAATGTCAACACTTTAAATTAATGCAAACTATTAATTTATTGGTCCCTTCTTTGTTACACATGAATGTTAATGAGTTTGAAAAAGGATCATTAAGTAGATGTGAAATTATAGTTTATCATACCTTTGTTGTAATTTCTTGTTTTTTATTGTAATGGGTGTATATGACTATGTGACCCAATAAGGCATTCCTTTTAAAGACTCAAACCCTCCAAAACATTAAAAACCATCAAAATCAATTACTAATAGTTACAAGAAGTAGGAAATGGATACAATATATGTTGTTTATGGCTCAATAATACAAACTAGGGAATTAATACTTGGAGACCTACTAATGTATTCAAGGATGGACGCTAATTGTCATTCGTAGAATGCTATCGTGGATGGGGTTGCGTCTCGATTAAGCCATTTGGGAATAGCTCCCCAGGAGAAGAGTTTGGCTTTCTGCTCAGTGAAGACTACAACATAGAGAAGGATTCTCGAGTAGAAATCGTTGGGAAGCACTCAGGGAAGAACAATGTTGGTTCGGGTGTAAACGATGGTAGCCTGCCTACACAACAAGGTCAAAAAAAAGGGAAATCTGGTGCCTCCATTTCAGGGGGTGAAGGATGTATTAAGAGGTCCAAGAATCCTGAGATTGGGGGGAACCAAGCTAGGCAAGCTCAAACAATGAAGTACCCAACCAAGAGGTCCACAAGAGGGGGTGGAAGGGTTTTTGTCAATAAAGCGTCAGTTCTCTTGCCGAAAGAGCTTGAGGATGAGGTAATGCATAATGTCAAAGTGTTCAAATTTAAGACTGATAGGACGCTTCAGGTACTACTAAATTTGACACCATTTTCTGACAGACGTTTGTCGGTCGTTCGACAAATATTTGTCAGAAAAGCGACGAAATGACGAAATCATTTTCGTTATTTTTTCATCGAAAGTTCGACGATGAATTAAACGTTGAAATAACGGCGCATATTCATTGGTCGTCGGCATCATAAAATGACGCGGATATTCATCAGAAAATCGACAAAAAATTCGTATATCCACTAACGAATTACCTAAGAAGTTCGTCGCCATTTCAACGAAATGGGCAAGGAGTAGCGTCGAAACAACACCAGAAGTTCAACGCAATTTCGACAAAATGGGCAAGGAGTAGCGTCGAAACAACACCAGAAATTTGTCGCCATTTCGACGAAATGGGCAAGGAGTAGCGTCGAAACAACACCAGAAGTTCGTCGCCATTTTGACAAAATGGGCAAGGAGTAGCGTCGAAACAATAGCAAAAGTTCGTCGAAATTGCGACGAAATGGGCAAGGAGTTACAACGAAGCCTTCATCGCAGCTATAGCAACTTTGTCAGACCTTTTCGGTGATTCGTCGGTGGTTTTCGTGAAAATTGCGATGAAACAATGCAATTTAAAAAATATATATTTTTTCGTTGAAATGTACCATCACGGAGACTAATGACTAATCATACATACAAATTGCAAGATGCATAGAAAAAGCATTACACTTGAGAACAACCAAGGGCTAAAAAGGGGAGTTAAAAAACTTCTGGATTGAAGAGAAAATGTGTAGGGAAAATGTTGAGCAATGTCAAGAGAACAGAGCTTGTAGAACATATTCTTGACCTAATCAAGCTCTTGAACAACTTAAACAAAATTAAAATACTAATACATGAGACATGTAATGAACTTCCAATATCTGCTATCTTTTTCATTAATGCAGAGGTAGGTAAAGGAGAAATAATTATAATTGTAACACTATTCATAGTCCAGTAAATTATGTTCGTAATTTGTGTTCAATGGACCTCAGTTTTATCATTATACTGCCCATCTAATACCATATTTTAATCCAGGGTTCAACTATCTCAGATCTAAAGAAGCACCTTCAATTAGTCATTTAAAGTACTATAAAATAAGGTAAGACTTTTACTTGAAAAAGATTAGGTACACTTGTAGGATTAAAGTTCTCACAATTATTAGGATTTATTGGCACACAGACACAACTTGCAACATATGAAGTAATGGATGACTACAAGTTAGTGAAATGGTCCTTAATATGTGAGTGGTTTGCAAATTGATTGGTAGAAAATAAGGTTACAAATATATCTACATGAAAAATTATGAGGAAAATCTACTATAATCATCAAAATAGATGAAAAGTGCAAAGGAAAGAGTCGAGCTACATCCCTAGAGCCTAAAAATAACACATGCAAGAAACATAAAAAAAAAGAATAAACCAGTTTTTGGATGAATACAAAATGGTGCCTTCAGCAAGTGATTAATATGATTTCACACCTAACACAGGACATTAAGAAGATTTTAGTCTTCCTCTGTGAAATTAACTACTTACAGAATAAACCCAGAAACCAATATTATATACCTCCATGTCTAGCGGAGGGTAGGTATAAGAGAAAAAAAAATCTTAATGCAATGCCAAAAAATATCAATGTGTGTGTAGGTTTGTATTACTCAAAATATCATTTCACTGCCTAAGGAAAAATACCAAAGTGATGTTTTAAATTTCAATCTTCACATAGGCTCCCTTATTGCTACACATGCATATAGAAGAATTATCCGAGCTCTAAACTATTCAAATATTAAGGATTTAATTAGCTATAAGATGGAAAGTTGTTGTTTAGACATAACCCATCATCTTTTACATATATTTATTCACTCCTAGCGCTTCAGATAAATTTGTGTAAATGAGACAGAAATGTGAATCTTTTATGACAAAGAGAATTCTTAAAAGGAGGGGGGAGAGAGAAAAGGGTAGGGGGCAAGAGAATGCTTGAATGTATAGCAAAGTATAACATTTTGATCATTATAACAATTAAACGAATCTTAATTTTGAAGCATTAATATCATTTACCACATTTATGATCAAGAATGAATGGAAGTAGAGAAACTTTTGCATACCTGCAGATGGTACAAAATTTCATGGTTAAGTCGAAGCCTCCCATCAACAACAAGATCCAAATATTCGTGTATCTATCTCAATTGAGCCTCTAAACCCTTCAAAGCTGTCAATTTTTCCACTAACCTATTATGCACAAAATTCAAATTTTAGAGTTATGTCACCACTAAAAATAGAAGAAACAAAGCTTTGAAACCAAATCCACACACAACACAATGTGGTATTCATACAAAGCCATACAAACAAACTAAACTCGAACATTGGAATGGAAACAACTTCAAATTATCATGCAGAGCATGGATTCAGGGTATAAAGAATCATTTTTCTACCACCATAGTGAAAAGTTAGCATTTTCTTTCATCTTTGCATATTGGTTTGATGCTTCAAACGATGCATTTCTTATATTGAAAAGTGCATTACCTTATTAAGCTTCTCTTTGTTTCGAGAATAGTTTAATATTCTCTACTTAATAGGGCCAACCACATGACGGTGGAAGCTCATTTGGCCCGTCCCCCCCCTCACATCACTCTCAATTGCCCATACCCAATCATCTAACATTAATCATTCATTCATCCATTAATAACCTATAACATTCATTCATTAACATATAACATTCATTAATTAACATATTCACATCCATTCATTAACATATAATATTCATTCTTTCAGTTTTTACATATTATCAAAAATATGGTTGTCATGATATGATTACAATCACTTTTTTTTTGTTTCTTTTTTAAAGCTACAAAAATCTGAAGTGGAGTATTGTTTTTTTTAAATCAATATATGTCCCCCCTTTAGTTTTTCTGCCCTCTGCTTGTGATCTTAATGTACGCCTAGTCGTCTTCTCATGACGTGGACGCCGCTGCAAGGGGGGGTCTACTGCAATAAGAAAGAACTGTTAAACTGATATGTTTTATTATTATTTATACAAGTATTTCATTAATTAAAAGAACATTAGAGTGGTTCTCTTTACCTGATGGGTCCACATCATGTTCCTGAACTTTTGTTATAGACTCATGCTCAACATGTTGAACACCCTCTAAATCCTAATCTGCAGTTGAAACACGAAAGGTTACATTAATTAATACACCAATTGAAATTAAATATGTTTAAGAGAACATGAGAGTGGTCTTCTTTACCTGATGGGGCCACATCATGTTCTTGATCTTCTTTAGTCGGATCATGCTCAACATGTTGATCACATTCTACATGTTCTAAAGTTGAAACACGAAATGTTACATTAATTAACACACCAATTGCAATTAAATATGTTTAAAAGAACTTTAGAGTGGTCATCTTTACCTGATGGGGCCACATTATGTTCCTAATCTTCTCTAGCTTGATCATGCTCAACATGTTGATCACGCTCTACATGCTCTAAAGTACCGGGATGCACACCATGACCTTCATCTGTAGGTTGCGCTCCACCCTCACTAGGCTGCATTCCAATGTCATGTGTAGTATTATCATTGCTTGAATGTTTAAAACAAATAGGCATGTAATTACTTTATGGTGGAAATTAATATTGAATAGATTGCACAAGTATTCAATTTTAAAAAAACTTTATTGATTTTATTTACCTGCGTGTCGAATGTAATGGAAGGTTGTGTTTTCCCAGTCAAGACTCTTAGGCGTTCAGCCACGGCTCCATAGCCTTGATGGAAGGCAATCTTCAAGCCATCTTCTGTGGGAACTTTGTTGAATTCAGAGCCCTACATTTTTGCATAAGATCATGAATTTTTCTTCTAAGGTGTGATAAAACCAAAATTGTTCTCAATTTATTATTTGGATACAATATTTCATTTATTGATACTTACAATTCGTGCGGCTAATTTCATATAACCACCAGAGCCAAGTTTGTGTTGCTCGTGTTTTTCTAGTCTTGCCTTTGTTACCTTCGATGTGTCAGGAAGCCTATGAAAAGTTTGAAATACGTTAGATTATGTAAAAAGAAAGAGTAATCAGTATATAATTACATTGTTGATAGTATCACATACCTTCCTTGGCCCGGTGGTGTCTTTCTTTCTTCTTTTTTCAGCCTTCTCCTTTCCATCCGACACCAGGTCCTTCCACTCCCTCTCTGGAATTATGGGGGGACGCTCATACTTTTTGTTCTTCTCTAAATGTGACCTATATTGGTCCCTCGCATACTTTAGATAGGTACCAGCTTTCTTAAGGACCTTGGTTCAGTTGAATGTTTTATCATCGAACAACACAACTAAACGGTTAATGAACTCATCTTTTAAATCTTAATTTTGGGCATTCCATCGTGTATGTATGGTGGGCCCGAAGAGCTCCAATGTAATATCACTTAGATGTTTATAAAAAAGGTCATTTTCTGCAAAATAATCATGGGATCAATAGTCTAAAAAGAGTTATCAATAAGTAAATTTCAATTGGATTATATATAATAATAATTAAAACATTTTAAAGTACCTGAGACCTTCTCTATCTTTATTGGAACGAAATCCTTGGTCACCACAAGTGTGACCGACAATGTTCTCATACTAGTAATACGAGAAGATCTAGGAAATGTTGCTAAAACATCACCAATACTAGTGGCCTCTACATCCCCAGGTACATGTCCTAATGCATGTTCTAGCATGTGTTCGCTGCCAGAGGGTGCATTAACGGATGCCTGCATGGTATGTGTTGTCGACGCTTCAGATGACAATATAGGCACGGATGATGGGGTCAGATGATGTGATGTATGCGTAGGAAGATCAGGATGGACACTTGTACCAACCCCTACTCCTCGGGTAGCACTTGCAGTACCCTGATCATGGCCAAGAGCATCATGAGGAGGAAAATAACCCTGTAAAAATAACACATATTTTAGTTCATGACATAAAAGAGTACAAAATATAAAACCATGAATGAACTTATGTTATAATTAAAGACCTCATGACAACTTACTTGCAAGTTTTGTAATCTCTCGCTTAATATTTTAACCCTCTCTTTTATCTCATCTGCTTGAGGCACTATGAACATCAACTTAACCATTTCTTCATTGCATTTTTTGGATCTTCTTTATCATATCGAGAGGGTTTGTTGAATAAGCAATGTCATCATCACAAAATATTGATCAGCACCTCACTATGGATGCTCTCCTCTACTCCGGTGCCTTTCCCTCGACAGTCGACTGTAACAAGAATATTAAAACATTATCAAAATTAACCCAAAAAACTTATGAAAAAATATAATAATAAAACATTTTGCTCATATCTAATTTGTACAATTACAATGAGGTAAACCTCACGTAGAAGCACCTCAAGATACATCACGATTTGTGCTCTGGTCCGTGAGCCTCTCCATACGATCAATGTCCCCTTGTGACAAAAATTAGATATAAAAAAACATTACCGAAATGAAACCAATAGACTTACGAAAAAAAACATAAAAATAAAATGGTATATTGGAGTCATTAATTGGAGGTTGGGTAAAATGGTACATAGTACATACCACCCCCATAGTAACTATGTTTGTAACTAAGCGATTCAAATTGTAATCGATTAGTAAGTCTTCCCCTGCAGTTATTGATTTTATCGCACATACGAATATGTGGTTTCCCTCGCGACGGATATGCAATTGGGTTGCTTATTTGTTGACCCAGGTCATGTACTATTTATAAACCCTGTAATATTCTCTGATATTTTTGGCCTTCCGTCAATGTACATAGCCACTCCTTTATTTTGATCCTTGTTTTTTAGTTGTATATAATTTGTTGACAGTGCATACCTACACATACTTCGTGTATATCAAACCAATTGCATCCAATATTTGTAACTGTAATAGGGTCTTGCATACTCCATCAATTCAGTAACTTTGTCGTAACAGACCTTTATGCCGTCCATGCAAAATAGGCCCAAACTATGTAATGACGATGGTGTTATGTGATATATCCTCTCATTGACACAAAAATCAGTGTTTATTGGAGGAAGTTCCTTGTCTGTTTGTACCTCAAGGACACCTCGACATCGCCTATGCTCTCATCATCATAAGAACATGACCCCCCTTCAGCAAGAAAAAATTCCATGTGTTTACGAAATTTTCTTCTAATCTTTTGACCTTTAGTTGATCTCCCTCTTTTAGACATACTACATGTCTCGCTTTCCTCTTCTCTTGAATTTCCCTTGCTCGAGGAAGACAGATTTGACAAATACCTATTTGGTGGTACCTACACTCATAAGGATGTTGGATGAAGTTCTTTCATGGTGATGTGATCCCAAGGTGACATTATGATTAATCCATCATTTCATCGCTAGAATTTCACAGGTTATAAGGTAATCAAGTCTTAATAGATTGCAAGCTATTGTTACTACCGTCCAAATGTGTCCATCACAAATCAAATCTACTTAACGTTTTAACTCCCAAACTTTGTAACAAGTGTTAAATGTGACTATGGTCCACCAGTTACACAACCAAGGCCTCAAATGTATTCTCTAATTGTAATCAAAGGACTTTTTCTCTTCATTCAAATAAATAAACTTGAAGGGAAACACCACCAAGTGGTTTATTGGACACCTACATGACTAAAAATAGCAGCAAATTTATATTTAATTTCCATATGTCTAAGTGGTTAACGGGGAGGGAGTGTGTACTAGGCCTGGTTAAGTCATCATAAGTTTACGCTTTGGCAATAATTTTTTTTTAAGTCATATTAAATAGTCCTATGTCTAATTGCTAGGAGACTTTTGGTATGTTTTAAGGTAGGGTGATTGATGAAAGAGCCCAAAGACTAGCCTTTCTCCATGGTATCTAGGTACACATAGCAGCGGTTTTCTTTTATACAGTTGGACATAATTTAAAGAACTTAACTAGGAATTATTCATTTAACCTAAGGTTTTCTCATAATACCATCATTGGAAAAGTATGATCAAATTCTTCTATTATGAAGAATTGGTCTATGTGCCTCTAGTAATCACTATAAATATTTGTAAGGATAAAATGACTAATTGCATCAGGTAGGAGAGAATCAACTTTGAGTTCTTCAAAGATTATATTCCTCTATTCATAATTTTTAAGGGTTGTGTGTGGAGGAGGTTATCGCTACCAAGAAGGGAGGAGACCTTTCCTTGTATTCTTTTATAATTTTCATTATTCTTATTTATTTTACACTTACATTTACAAATACACATACATATGCATTTACTGTTTTCATTTATCTCTCATGTAGTTTAATAGTTTGATTGATTTCATATTATATGTCTTGAAGACTTTAGAATTTCAATTACATTAATTTATGGATATGTTGTATCTATAACACTACAAAACCATATGCTCTTTGCATTTACACTTGCATTTAGAAATATACATTTATATACATAGATATAAATTTCTTTAATGATATGTTGCATTTGTTGTTCTAGGAGAGCATCCAGTAATTGCATTTACATTTACATTTAAAAATACATATACATACATACATACATACGTACATACATATATATATGTGCGTGTGTGTGTGTATGTATATCATTTATATTCAGTGTTCAGAAACAACCCATTAGGTCTGCACATGGATAAAAATTCATAAAATTAGATCTCTCATACATGTTTTGTTGAAACCTAGGCTTGAACCTCTCATTTCACATGCTTTTCTTCACAAAACTAGTGAGGACAGTAGCTATACCTTCTTTATTTCTCATCTTACACCATATTCATGCATCCTACAATTACAACAGTATTCATGGGGCTTCTTACACAAGCTACAGTAATCACAAAAAGTGTAAGAGCCCCTTTATATCTTGTTTGGACTACAAAAACCTCAAAAACAAGGTAACTCAGATTATGATTGGTTGGTGAGCTATATGGACAAAATTATTAGCACTAGCTCATTCTTAGAGTCTTTTGAAAGAGAAGTGAATCAGGTGGCAGTTAAGTACAAACTTTATAGTGTCAAGGTGAATGAGGTGATCAATTTTGATTGGCCAACTGATGAAGAGTACCAGAAATGGGTAAATGTATATTTAACTGAGGAAGAGTAAAAAGGAGTAGGCTACTAACGGTTGAAAAATCAGTTGTTGCAGTTACAATAGATTCTAGTTTTGTTTTTTGGTGACAGTATAGGTGCGGAATTCTTGAAGTTTTTTGTTGTTGCATCAACCATTCTCAGCAGGCACGATGAACAAGAATATTCTTTAGGGAGATTGTTGTTGTAACAATTTTTTGGAATATCACAAGGCAGTCCAATTAGCTGGTGACACATGTGCTTTCTGGCCTGATGCTTATTTTCTCCTTCTTTTTCTATAAGAAGGATTTCAAGGCCAGAAGTGCGGGTTAGCAAGTTAGATATTTTTGGTCGAGTCTAGATGAAGTTGCAAAGCAAATTGTAAAGTCTAATGGTTTTAAGGAAAATGCAATTTAGGTTTTGAGTCATTTTGTAGTAGGTTTTGAATTCATGGGGATTTGATGTTTTATGCTAGTATTGGCATTTGAATTGATATAATTAATTTGAACTCATGTCTCTCCATTATACAAGCATATCTGAATTTTGAATAAAATAATCAAGGGTTGTTTTGTTTATCTCACTGTTGTGGGTGTATGATTCTTGTTTTAGGTTTAATTCAAGGAATTAATTAAAATATTTGAATGGGATTGTAGGTGGATATGTTATGTATAAGGATTTGATAAGTAGTATTGGGTTAGAATACATATTGATGAGATTATAAAGCAATGTCATCAAGGATCTTATATGTTATGTGTTAAATCTATCATAAACCCTTAGATGCTTATAAATTTGACTCCTCCAATGGATATATAGCACTGATCTAAGTTGTACTTATTCGTATGGTTCAGTATTTGTTTGCCTTTACCTAGAGCTTGCTACAAATTGCAAATCAATGACTATCTTCTACTATGAAATGTTGTTGTAGTTATCTCAAGCTCCAAATAGTTGATATTATTGATAAATAGTCAATTCTATTCGGTATTATCCTATTATGTTGAGCTATTAAATGAGATTATATGTTGTTAATTTTGTTTATGATGATGGTGCAGAGGTTGTAAACGCATTAAGGGATCACCCTCTTGAGTCTTGTAGAGCCCAAACTATAGGAGGTCTTTCAAATCCTTGTCAGTTGGTCTAGGTCCTAAGAGCTGCCCTTTATTGGAATTGACAATTCCATAGGTAGATTAGAAGATCAACCTACTTATCATAAAAACAACTAACACCTTGCATATGTTTGTGGTGGAGGTATTAAAAAAGAATTGTATGCCTCTATTTCCATTCATTAGATCTACCTTAGCCTAGCATATACTTGGGCTAAGTCTACAATTGCTTCATACTCATGCAATGAAGGCTATGTGTGATGAAATCCTAGACCTCAACTAAGATGTGGGTAGATTATGGGATTTTTGCCAAGACCTGAGGCTGGTGAATAAAAATGTGAAAGACTAAGCTATTTTATTTTTTCTGTCTTATATTATACCATTTTACGAGAATGGGGATGCCAATGTACGAGAAGATCTTTGGAAACTAGGCATGAAAATTGAAGGTTAAAGAGAATGGGGGTGCCAAACTTACAGTACTCATTGCCCCTTGGTTGTTGATTTTCCCTGAGTACCCTCAACCTCATCCTCGGTGCTGGTATTGACCTTGTTTTCACTCCTCCAAACTCTTCCTCGGTGTTGATATTAACCTTGTTTTCACTCCTACAAACTCTTCGTCGACGCTGGTATTGACCTTGTTTTAACTCCAAACTCTTCCTTGGCGCTGGTATTGACCTTGTTTTCACTCCAAACTCTTTCCCTATTAATCGAGTATTGACCTTTGTTACCTCCAAACTCTTCTCAGCCGACGGGTGGTATTGGACCTTGTTTTAACTCCAAACTCTTCTACAGGCTGGTATTGACCTTGTTTCACTCCTCCAAACTCTTCCTCAGCGTTGATATTGACCCTTTTTTCACTCCTCCAAACTCTTCGTCGGCGCTGGTATTGACCTTGTTTTAACTCCAAACTCTTCCTCGGTACAGGTATTGTCTCTTTATTTCACCTACTCCAAACTCTTTCCTCCATGGTTGGAATTGACCTTGTTTCTCACTACTCCAAACTCTTCCTAGCTTGGAATTGACCTTGCTTTTCACTAATCTAAACTCTTTCCTCAAGGGGTATTGACCTTTCACTTCTCTTAATTTGACGAGCTACAACCCTGCTTCATTAGGTTTTACAAAGATGTTAATTAAGTTCAAAATTTTGGCTTCATTTAGCTGTGGTTTTAATATTCTGCAATATAATTAAGTATATATTAGTTATATTTTACATAATAAATAATATAATTATTCAACTTATTATAAATATATGTTATATTCTTTAACAAAATTTTTAAATACGTATAAAATTATTATAATTAATAATTAATAATAAGTATATTTTTATATAATACAAAATATAATTAATATAATATATATTTAATATAATAGTAATATATATTAATATGAGAGAGAGAAACTAAATTTTGATTGGTTGCTTCATGTCAACAATCCAAGGATGGCATGTGTCCTTGGGGAGTTATCCTCAAGGTAGCATGCCATTTGATTAAAGATATGATAATTCTCCTTTAAGACCTCTTCAATGTACCCATTGCACACTTAAGGAGACAAAGATAAATATAGGGAAGAAAATATAGAGAGAGAAGGAGATAAAGAAAAACATACAAATAGAAAGGGAGACAAAGAGATAGAGAGGGGTAGAGAGATAAAGAGATAAGGATGAATAGATAGAGATATAGGAGGGTGATTGATGTATCTCTCCCTATTGCTCTCTATATCTCTATATCTCCCACTATCTATGTCACTCCCACCTCTTCCCCTCTCTATCTATTGAGCTATCTCTCCCTCTCCCCTTTCTCTCATTCATCTTATCTCTCCCCTCCATCTCTCCTACTCTAGCATCTCTCTATTTCTTTTTATCTCCCCTTCACTCCTCTCTTATCTCTTTTCTATCTATCTTTCTCTCCCTCCCCCTCTCTATATCCCCCTCTCTATCTCTCACCATCTCTCCCTCCCTATCCCCCCTATCCATCAACTCTCTATCTCCGCCTCTCTTCCTTTCTCTTCCCATATATCTCTATCTCTCTCTCTTTCTCTCCCCATATGTTAACTAAGAAGCCATGCAAGCATACAATAGTATATGTTGGTAAAACTATAATAGTGTTTTATTAAACTATAAGTAACACTTATCTTTCTAATGTCAAGCCTTCTTATAAAAATAGTGTTTTATAAAACTATAAATAGATTATTGTCACCACTCTTCATTCAACATGAAATTCCAAATGTAGCAATTGTTTTTTTTCTTTTGTCAAGTTTCATTAACCAAGCTATTTATTGGGTTGAATAAAGTTGTGTTATGACCCTTCATCTCTTTCAAATAATTAGACAATATTAACGAGATCAGGAAGGGGAGAAAACTAAACTCCTTCAAAATAGGGGTAGTTGTGGGTTTGTTGGTTTCTTGTATACCCAGATACCTCTATTCCCTCTAGGATAAATAAGTAACTTTATCATTTTCTTAGTTGTGTATCCTAACTAATATAGAGTAAGCTTTTTCATTTTAATTGATTACTACATAATAGTTTATGTGTTGAAAGAATTGTTTCCATTCTTTGTAGTTTTTACATTGGAATACAAATCATATTTAATTTCATGCCAATATACTTTTTTCATAAAGATATTTGTTTGAAATAAGTGCTTCATAACCCATCTAATCAAATCATAATTAACCTATCAAAAAGGCAATAGGAATTTTCTAAAGAAAACAACACTTGACCCAATCATAAGTGTATGGCCTTCGAAGAAAGGAGTAATCCACCTTAGCAATAACAACTACCTGATTTAGACCTAGGTATGTGTAGGATCATGATGGGCCAAAAAGTGGCAACATGAAAAAGGAGCCGCTTTGAACTTGCCAAAAACTTGAAAAATCCCGAGTTGATTTTTTTTGGTTGGCTATCGCATATTGCCCATAGAATGCCTGGGCTAGTACTACAAATCGATATCCATTTGTTTTGGATATCCAATCAAGACGCCTAATATCTAATTTGAAAATATTTTAAAATGTAATATTTTGGTGCTATAAATCGGATATCTGATTTTTGCACACATATACCCAAGAGTAACTAGGAGGTGGAGGGTGGGCAAGAGAGAGAGAGAGAGGGAAAGAGAGGGAGAGGGAGAGAGAGAGGGGGAAAGGGGGGGAGGGAGAGAGAGAGAGCGAGTGAGAGACAAATAGAGGGGGAGAGAGAGAATTAGGAGGGGGAAAGGGAGAGGGAAAATGAGAGAGATATATATAGAGAAATAATTAGGAGGGGGAAGGGAGAGGGGAAGAGGGGAAGAAGGGGAGAGGTAGAGAGAGGGAGAGGAGAGAACTAGGAGGGGAAGGGAGAGGGGAAGAGCAAGGATGGCAGGAGGATGGTGAAGGCCTAAGGGCCTATGGCCGAGGGCTTAGGATAAGGCAGGAGGAGAGACCTGAGAGAGAGAGAGGAGGGAGTGGAGAGATGGGGCTGAAGGAGGCCATGGGTAGAGGGTAGAGAGCGAAGGCCATGGTTTAGGGTTTAAGGTTAAGGAGAGAAATAGAGGAGTGAGTGAGTGAGAGAGAGACCAAGAGAGGGAGAGGGGGTAGGATATTTAAGTTACTTGAGAAAGAGAGAGAGGGAGGGAGTGGGAGAGAGATAGAGGGAGGGAGGGTTAAGGGTAGAGGGTAGATGGTTTAAGGGTTTAGGGTTAAGGGTGGAGGGGAGAGAGATAGACCTAAGAGAAGGAGAAGGGGTAGGAGAGAGAGACTTGAGATAGAGTGAGTGGGAGTGAGTGGGTGAGAGAGACACCAGAGAGGAGTGGTGCTGTGGAGGAGAGACGGACAGAGAGAGAGAGATAAAGGAAGGGAGGGTTAAGGTAGAGGGTAGAGGGTTTATGGTTTAGGGTTTAGGTTATGGGAGAGAGATAGAGGGAGTGAGCGAGGAGAGAGAGAGAGAGACCTAAGAGAGGGAGAGGGGGTAGGATATTGAAGATACTTGAGAGAGAGAGAGAGAGGGAGGGAGTGGGAGGGAGAGTGAGGGAGGGAGGGTTAAGGGTACATGATAGATGGTTTAAGAGTTTAGGGTTAAGGGTGGAGGGGAGAGAGATAGAGGGAGTGAGTGAGTGAGAGAAAGACCCAAGAGAGGGAGAAGGGGTAGGAGGGAGAGACTTCAGATAGAGTGAGTGAGTGAGTCCTCAGAGAGGGAGTGGTGTTAGGAGGGAGAGACTTGAGAGAGAGAGAGAGCTAAAGGAAGGGAGGGTAGAGGGTTTTAAGGTTTGAGGTTTAGGATAAAGAATTGAGTGAGTGAGTGAGAGACCTAAGAGAGAGAGGGTAGGAGGGATACAAGGTTAAGGGTTAAGGGTGCAGGCTAACTTTCTCAGCATGTAGCAATTGACTAGAATATCGTAGAACCTTCATTTTTTTTTTTTAAATGTAGACCAGTCTCTTATTTATCTATAACTAAGATTTGGAGGCGTGACTCATCATGCAACTCGCCACATCACCAGATCTTTTGAGAAGTGTCTAAAATTTGACTTTTTAAAGGTTCGACCAAAACTTAATCATGGAACCCCCAATAGTTGAACCAAAAAAATATCATTTGTTGCTTGTAGAATATGATATTTTTATTTAAATTAAAATTAATATACAACCTAAGTGGACCAAATACTTATTGATAACCATAAATCTTTGATATCTCTACCTTTTATATTCAACACATATGGACTAATAGTTGAACACAAAAAATCTATTTGTTGTTATAAAAACAACACATAATGATTTAAAATACAACTTATATTGAACAAAAATGGACCAATAGTTGAACACTAAAACTTTTTGAAAATCCTTCACATTTAATGGGAAAATACATGTTATTTATTGTGCTCACCTTTTATATTTGTGATAGGACAAACTATTAATATAAAATTATCCAATGCTTGTACATTGCTACCCCAATTGTTGTACACATAAGAACAATATTTTTTCACTATGATAACAATACTTGTTTAAATGAGTGTCTTATTTTATTAAATGAGCATTTTATTTTTTAAATGATATACTTATAGTGGAGAGTTGTGATATTTTATTTGAAACAAAAAAATACTTATTTCACTTCTTCATGAATGTATTTATGTTTTTTTTCATTTAACATTTAGAGGTTCTCATGTGTTCAAGTATGGGTCCATTTTTTATCAACATTTGGTTCTTTCTTTATTTACATTTGGACTGTTTATATACAATATATAGTATAAATATGTGGTAAGACTAGGTATTATCATCACGATTGAGTGTGTCCTCTCCCCTAATAAATGTTTTTATTTTGCACCCTGCACGACTACTGGGCCCTCTCCCCTAATAATTTTTTTTATTTTGCAGAGGGAAAATTTTGCATGGTTGTAGATCAATCGTCGTGTGATCTCAATCATTCCCCGTCATCTCGCGATGGCCCCACCAATTGATCGTGATATCACGAGCGAGCGCCACGTGTACTGGGCCCTCTCCCCTAATAAATGTTTTTATTTAACAGAGGGACAAGTTCCCATGGTTGTAGATCAATCGTCATGTGATCTTAAAGTTGTTCCCTGCCATCCTGCGATGACCCCACTAGATGATCGCGATATCATGGGAGAGCGCCACGTGTCTCATCCGGTGAAGCCAAAGGAATGATAAATACTTTGATGTGTCTTTAATACATTATGTCGCGGGTTACTAAAGCAGTTATAAGATGCACGTGTTTTAAATCAACGAAGATGTTATAATCTCGGTAGAAAGGTACTCGATGGTTAATAACAAGGCTGGTGATTGTGTTGAACAAATAGGATTGTCGATGGTTGAGATTCACGGTTTCCCACCATTGCGTGATCAAAATTTGTGAGGTCTTTATTGATTGTGATATCACGGGCGAGCGCCACGTGTCTCATCCAGTGAAGTTGAAGGAATGATAAATACTTTGATGCGTCTTTAATACATTATGTCGCGGTTTACTAAAGCAGTTATAAGATGCATGTGTTTTAAATCAACGGAGATGTTATAATCTCTATAGAAAGGTGCTCGATGGTTAATAACAAGGTTGGTGACTGTGTTGAACAAACATGATTTTCAATGGTTGAGATCCACAGTTGCCCGCCATCGCGTGATCAAAAGTTATGAGTTCTTTATTGATTGCGATATCACAGGCGGGAGTCGTGTGGATCTCCTTGGCAACGAGTAGTATGGTAAAAATTTGATATATTTATTTTATTTTATTTATTAAATACTTACTAGCATATATATTATTTATTAATCATATATATAAAATATATCAAGAGATATCCTTTTGATGCGTCTATTGTACTATTATAAAATAGGTGCCTCGACAAAGATATCTCTTGGCATATTTTGTATATATTAATAAATAATATATATATGCTAGTAGCATTTGCAACACAACATGAAAGACAAGATTAGAATTACTTTTAGTTATAGAATTATAATCCCAACCCTTCTAATTTTTAAAATCCATAAAATATTTATTATCTATTTAGTTTTACTAATTATCTAATACAATTAAATTAAATTAAATTAAATATTCATTTTAAATTAATTAAACAATTATTAATTAGAATTTTAGAATAAATTAACAAATAAGATCTATATAAAATCAACTTTTCTATTTTTTTTTTTGTGTCCAAATCATTTCATTTTCGAAAATTATACTAAATTCTAGATATCATAATTAAACACAACTTTATTCTATTCTAATCCTAACCCTAGTTAAACCTAACCCTATTTGGACTCTAACCCTTACCCTAATTGAACACTAAATCTAATTGTAATTGACCACTAAGCATAATTGAATTCTACCCCTAACCCTAACCCTAACTCTAACTAAACCCTAAACCTAACTCTAATCAAACCCTAACCCAAACCCTAATTGAACTTTAAAACTAACCTTAATTAAGTATTAACCCTAATTGAACATTTATTGAACAGTAGTCCTAATTGTACCATAACCCTAACTTTGAACTATAGTTGAACTCTAATCCTGACCCTAACACTAATTCTTATCCTAATTGAACCTTAACCCAAACCCTAACCTTAACCTTGACCCTATTTGAAATCTTATTTAATTCATAACCTTAATTAAAACCCAACCTCATCCTCAATCCTAACCCAAATTGAACATTAATTGAACCCTAAACCTAACCCTAAGTGAACACTAATCCTAATTGAACTCTAACTCTTTAGTTGAAAATATTAAAGTGCCTTATATTTTCCCATTCATCGTCATTTATCATTCAATTCCTAATAGAACTCCAAAAATTTATACTTTTATAATGTTTTAATACAAACCTAATATTAAGGGTTTAGAGTTTAAGGGTTAAGGGTTTAAGGGTTTAGATTTTAAGGGTTAAGGGTTTAAGGTTTAGGGTTAAGGGTAGAGGGGAGAGAGATAGAGAGATTGCATTGAGAGTGAGAGGGTAGAGGGTAGAGGGTAGAGGG